>LDMZ01067728.1:0-13752 GCA_001455285.1 Sphaeromyxa zaharoni
TTTGTTTAAATATTTGGGCCACGCCCCTAGGATTACATAGGGAACGCCCTTGTCTTTGGCGCCTCATCATCGTTGCTTTTATGTAACGGGAGCCAATTATCGTTGTGTGGCACCACAAAAACATAATAAAGAATAATCCGAAGCTAACTAATTTACCTTATTATTTAGTCACCAGCTTCTCCTTGCTCAAAGTAATTTCAGGCAGATTGCTTGAACCTATCCAGTTCCTACTGAAAAGATTTTTATCTGATTGCTTTATAATAAAGGCTTCTAGATTAGATAAAAAGTAATAGAGAAAATATATATTATATGTATAGCTACTACATTGGAGTACGCTGACCATTGTGGTAGAATTGAATTCATGATTAGCACTACCGATAATAACTGCTTACATTTATTGTTTCAGATATAACAGGCAAAGTATAAAAGGAGTAACCATGTTGAAGTGTAGTGGAATCTTATATCCGGAAAATAATGAAATCCTTTTTGTTTATGTCCAGAGGGAAACAGAGTATATTTACCTTGCTACTTAAGGAAAAATTTTACTTGGTATAGACATGTCTGATTGCTGATGCCTTATAATGTATCAACCCAAATAGATCAAACAACCAGCTAATATACACATAATTATTAAGCAAAATTAGTTGTCGTTACACTATAAATAGTATCAAAATAATCTATAAGCATCCAGCTGCTAACTACACAATATCAATATTACCGCTAACCTATGACTACAAACGTTTATGTACAATTAACCAGGCCCCCCGGTAGGTTCCGGTTACATCCTATGAACTAGATTAAGACGGTGTCTGTTACCTATAATCTGTGTCCCATACAAGTCCATGTCTATTTTATTGCATCATTATTATAGATGGTTCTTAGTTTAATTTGATCCTCCATTCATTTTATTATGACATAGTTGCATCAACTAGGGAAAATTATCTTAGACCCCAATGGTTTCAAACAATCTCCGAAAATTTCAAGAACTTAAATTTAGGAAAATCTATTACAAAGATTTCATGCATCTGCTGAATAAAAATTTGAATTTTTTCAGTTTGACACCGAATTACATGCAAAAGGTGTCAAAAATACGCGATGTGAGAGATAGAAAGAGAATTACTTGTGACCCTTATTAGTTCTGGACCCCTTGATTTGTATTTTGTCATTACCCATTTAGTAAATAGCAGAATCACAGCTTAAAAGGTATTTTATCTACTCTGAACTCAGTTGAATAATTGGAGTATATAGTAATTATAGCTTCTAATTTGTAATATTGTTACTTAAACTATTTAAAAAGCCATTATAATAATTCTTAGTTTTATTTTTGAGAAAGACCAAACTTAATATATCTGTCAAATTATAACATCCTTTAATGAAAAAATTGACATGAACAGTCGTTTGGATAAATAATTATTCATTTTAAAACAAATCAAGAACGAACTGAAAAGTTTAAAGCCTAATCTTAACCTAATTCCAAATATTAGAAATTTTTGTTTTCCTTTAAAGAAGCCTACTTAAATATTTAATATTAAAAAGAAAAATAGTAGGTATTATAGCGTAGCAATTAAGCTCTAACGATATTTATTCGGTTTCCATCGGTAACCGAATTTTTATTGACTATTTAAATACACCGTGTTTGGGTTTCGTAAGTGTTCTCAATGTAAGTCCCTCTATATGTGGTTAGACTGAAGGGGACACCTTTTGTCCAATGTAACGACAGTATGATAAAAACCCTATCCGTTTTCGTGTATTTGTTTTAATAAAGTTCAAGGGTATTTGCAACTTTTTTCGCTTAGATTTAATTAAATTATAATGTCAAACAGAATCGTCTACAGGTTATCCATTAATTCTTACCATTACTTAACCTTATCTAAATTATTCTGAAACATAGTCTCAAGTCATTCAAACCAATTAATTTTTAGGTTGGTCGGATGTAATCAGGATTTCATTGTAACTTGTAAAAATCTTTTAACCAAAACATTATGGGGCTATTCCTCATAGATTATAAAATAGAATACATCGTAGGGCCTTCCATATTATCGATCTGTTATGGTGCTTAATATAAGAAATTAAATATTTTTACTACTTCTGTATTATTATAGATATTTGTGTCTTTATCGATGGGAAAAAATCCAAGATAGATTAATCCACTTTATTATAATTTTCTTTCATCAAAGTTCATTAGTGTCAATTGTGAGCTGTAATCTCTCCTTTGATCTTAATTTTGAATACCATTAAAAATGCATCAAATTCTTCCTTTAAAAGATGGTAAACAAGATATTTGAGGATGTAAATTTTTCGAACTAGATTGTATGTTATGTCATATACTCCGAACTTTGTTATTAAAATTTTCTTCCCAGTAATAAAAAATAACTATCTAAAATATTAACATTTCTTCCATGTCTAGTGCATACTAAAATTTTTTATCAAGATGCAATAAAAAGATACAATTTATTTGTAATAAATTAATATTTGAATTTTGGTCACTCTATATATGTAGATGTGTAATCAGTTTTTTAAACACCTTGGATCGTTATATATAGTATACTCACGACTGTTCGTCAAAAATGATACAAAAAATAGAAAGTAACAGTTTGAAATCGAAGGAAAAATAGTTATTAATTTCGAAAGATTTAGAAAACCATTATTAATGCATATAATATTAACCAAATGTAATTGTGAATAAAAGAGATATACATATAACATAATCTTTTGCAAGAAGTGGTGCAGAACAGAAACGTATTAAAGAAAAACTATTTTGAGATGACAGAAAATTTTAACGGATTTCGATATGATTTTTGCGAAAGAATTTTTGTTTAAAACCTTAATTCTAAAGTTAGGTAATTACGGATTTAAATTAAATTGAAAATGTTATCATATAAAAATATCCTATTCTATGAATCATCTAACCAGATAGATCTTCGTAAAAATAGTTGAATAACGTTTAATCATGTTAACAATGTTCTGATATTTTTATTATTATACTTTATCTTCTCTGTGCGAAAAATATTGGATGTTTCAAAAACACATAATAGGAAATGCTCGCTTCATTTTTTATTCCACTTAAAGGGGGATTTAAAACTTAATATTTTAAGCTTATTTTTGTTGGGTGTAAATCTCAATAGATAACAAAAGCAAAATTATTTCAGGTATCATTAGCAAATAGTATTTGTACTGTAGTATATGTGTAGAAACTAGGAAAGTGACCATATCACATTACAGTTGGTAATCATTATATAATATAGTGGCATATAAATTGAAATCTATTATTGATCATAATTTTCAATTTATGATTATAACCATGTTTCCACAGTGACGAATTTTTTCGAAACGTTTT
This sequence comes from Sphaeromyxa zaharoni, assembly GCA_001455285.1. Taxonomy (NCBI): domain Eukaryota; kingdom Metazoa; phylum Cnidaria; class Myxozoa; order Bivalvulida; family Sphaeromyxidae; genus Sphaeromyxa; species Sphaeromyxa zaharoni. The sequence continues at coordinate 3,338 of LDMZ01067728.1, forward strand.
TGCGTACTGATAGGGAAAAATAATAACATGTATACATGTCAAACCATCAATTTTAATATTGTAATTATTTAACTAATTATAATTTAAATCTTTCTCAAACAGATTTTTCGATAATAAAAATTTATTAAAAATTGCTTTCAATTCAAGCATTTCTATAATATGTTTAACTTATTATACTTTTTTGGTTTGAGTTATTAAAAGGATAATGTTATCGAACCCTTTTGCTTTGAAATGATTGCCTTAATTAATTAATCACAATAAATTTTTGTTTTATTAATTTTTGAAAAATTGAATTATAAGTGTAGCGCTCCCTTGTTCTCTCCCATACGAACGATCACTTAGAATATAAAATACAAAAAAAGGTATCTATTACGCCGCCCGCACTAATCGTCTTATAATTTCTAATTACTTTACATAAGCTTAGTTTATTTAATGAGTTTTTAATAAAAAGTTAAAACTTTTTTGGTATCGGTTTTGAGTAATCCTACATTTGTTAATGTTTTGCGCATACAAATCCATTAATATAAAAAATTATAATAAAACTGCTCATTCTAGAACACGTTTCCAATAGACTAGATTGTTCTGCTTTTTTTATTTGCTTCAAATGAGATTCAAAGCCAGATTTGTAGCAGATAGACCAGGAGGAGAGGTCTTGTCAGTTTTTACCCTTAACCAATTGCATCTGCCGTACCCTAAGGGTACCTCAGTTAAATACCTTTTTTTAAATTGTGTGGTTTCGTTGGAACACTAAATATAGCTTATGGTTCGATTTATAACTTTAATGGGATGATCAAGGCAAAATGTAAGCATTAAATTTTGGCACAGGGAATTTTATTTCAAAGTAAATATTTTCAAATTTTATATTATATTTAATTCCATATTTTTATCTGTTGATATTAATCACATTAACGTGTTCTATTAAGATTCAAGTGATAATATTAATAATATTTGTTATAAGGAATTTATTTTTGCAATCATTCATTAAAAGGCATGAAAGTAACCCTATTTTATTTTAAAAACATGCTGAGAATTGCAATTAAAATTAAATAAATTATTTATTTTATAAATATTAGTTCATATATAAATATATATAATTAAATTGCTAGTATTTTCGTATATTTTGACTTTTATTTTGGATTGTGAGCCAATATTTTGTATTACGCTCGATACTTCATATATGTTTAAATAAATCATAATTTATATTATAAATAGGGGAAAATATATGGTGTTGATCTCCTGATATCAATAAATCTTTGAAAAAAAACAATTGGGTTTAATTTTTGAGATTTCTTGTTTAAAGGTTTGGGTGAAGCGGTTTTTTATGATTAATAACATATAATGTAAACAATTTTAAAAATATTTGAAATTCCATATGAATTTTACTTTCAAAACATCTTTGACATTTAAATGATATATACTTGTCTATATTTAACAATTTTTTAATATATATTTAATTAAAAAAATACTATATTTTAATATTGTGAAGGTTACAAAAAAAAGTTTTTATTCATGTAGAAAAAACTTTTTCGCTTTCTTGGTGATTACATTTTTCCTATTAGCCAAATTTTAGTTTATTTTTTAAATTAACAAATCAGGTTTGATAAAATTAACGTGACGTAGTCAAGAATACATATCAAAGAAATTTTTGGCTCATGATAATGGTAGAAATAAACAAGGCTGAACATTCTGATAGGTTTTAAATATCCTAAAAAAAGTTTTAAAAGTATCACTTATTTTATGTATTATAATTACATCTTTTATTCAATTTTAAATGACGTCAAAACCCGTTTTAGATCTTTGTATAACTAAAGAGATTGTATGTTATATGAAATACGTTTAGATTTTTAAACTATTATAGAAAAAATAATTTATTTATTATGAAAAAACATTGATTATGGATTAATCAATTCACTCTAACGTAATTAGAAAACATGTTTCATAGGTATTTATCTGTTTTGAAAAAATTAGCAGCAAAATTCTGCTTGATGAAAATCTATGTTCAATTTAAGTCCAATTTTCAATGTATCAACAAAGTTTATAAAGGTTAATGAAATTATATAAAGCAATGTCTGGATGTTATTCATAAAAATAAAAAAAAAGCCTCAAAAGAAAGATAATATATTTAGTATGATGTCAAATAGTTTACCTTTTTTCATAATAATTTCTAGTAAAACTTTAGAAATTAATCTGTAGATGGTATAGCTACTTTTATGATAAGTTTAGAATATGTAAAATTTTATATATTATAAAAAAATATTAACAACCAGATTATTATGATCTTAAAAAAAACTAAATAAAAATTGTTAATGTTAATAAAAGGAGTATTGAAAAAATAAACTATGCTCCAGAATGGCCCCTACCAATTAAATCATATGAAGCAGCGATTTACATAAGTTTAATAACGAGAGTTCTAATTTGCTGATATAAGTTGAAACATTTAAAACTTGACATTCTTTGTATGTTTGGTACTCAGCAAAATAGGCAAAAGTCAAAACCGACTTCAATAAGCTTAAATGTTTAAAAAAATTCTTAATTTATTTTGGTAAAATTTAACCTAATCTCTTTACTATCCAGTAATTGAATGACATTAATAAATGAATTTTTTTATTTTTAAAAGTTTGTTCTGTCAAATGATACGAAGAAGACCTTTTAGCTAATAAATAATTTAACTCACGTTATACTTAAAAATAAATACCAATAAATGTGTCGTACTTCCGTGGTAGTTTGGCGGTCAGTGTATGGCAAACAAACACGGAGCGGGACTGAGGCATTCCTTCGGGATTGGATTTACCGTTGTCTTGATTTAACACACGATTCATTTATCAAATTATATAAAATAAAACTGTGTTACTAAACTTTTAGAACTAAAAAATCCTCCGCTCCCGCATGCAACGTGGCCATTAAAATATATTACGATGTTTGTCGGGAATTCATGACAAAATGCTTAGAAAAATTAACTTGTTTAAGGAATATTTATATAATATTTAACTAATAAGCACAATATTGAAGTTCAGAATTTAGATACGCGCATCACTTGTAATCTTTACGGCGTTGCGGGTAATTAATTTCTTAAAAATTTTGTCAGCCTCCATTTCGAGTTTTCAATCTATCCAACGGTGAAGTTTTTTGGATATGTTCACCTAATATTTAAAGTATAATAGTGTCCTAAACAATCTACGCTTATCGAAACCGGATAGACGAGATAATTTATGAAGCCGCATACGAAGATGAATGATTTTAGAAGTTATATTTAATATCATTTTTCAATTAAATCCTACTTTTAAGTTTACGCCATCAGCCAGGATTAAATCCCCTAATAAACTGGTAATTGAAAATCGTAATTCACACTATGAGTTTGCAACAATGTTATATTAAAGCTACTAATATATAACCATACCATTAAACATCAGATTCATATTTTTATTTCATTAAAGTTCCAAATCAACTGTACAATTATTAATAATAGATTAAAACACAGTAACATTGTACTAGTTTACACTGAATTTGAAAATCGGAATTTTTTTTATTTTTTCACATTCTTACGTTAAGTTGCAATACTTTATCAAATCGAACTTAAAGAATACACTCTACTGAGTTTAGTACATAAAAAAGTAAAATAAAAATGTAACATCGAACGCTAATAGTCTTAGTAGTCGGTTGAAGGATTTACACGAGTATTGCTGTATTACAAAAAATATAACCAATCCTGATCTATGTGAAGTAAGTATGAAATATATTTACATTTTGAAATACCTGTGCTTGTTAGTGAAATATCTTGGTATATTAATGGGAATGTTCTAATTAAATAAATCAAAACATTATAAGTCTAAAACTCTCTGTTAAATGCAGTTATAATCCAATATTTAGAATACTCAACAAGCGATTCTATCGTTTAATAGTTATGGGACTGACGCTTAAACTCATATGACTCTTTCTTATTACAAAACAATTGCATTCAATACTTATTACAGGACTGATTCTCGCACTACCACTTTTTGATAAATACTCCATCAATCCTTTTCTCGAGACCTCTTAATACCTTTTTATTTATTTAAATATATATTTTCTAATAATTCAAATTCTTTTAGGGAAAATATATTGAAAAAATGCTTTAAATTGACCTTTAACAGGGTTAGTTAGTACTTTAAAGTATTGGAAATTGGACCAAGGAATAGTCATAATTGTTGATCCTGTAATTGAGTAATTCCGAGAAAGATAACATAGCTTTCTGGTTTTACACATCTTATTAAATAAATTGGTCAGAAATCAAAATTTTAATCTCAACAAACTCTGTTTAATGATTGAAACTTCAATATTTAATTATCAAAAGCTTGCAATGGAATCCGTGATTCCAAGTAAACGTTGCATATAGCTGGTCTATATTTTTAGAGTAAGTTTGAAAGACCGAGGAAACTGGAATAAATGTAGATTTCTTTAATTTTTTTGACTTTCCATTATTATTTTTTAATAGTTTACTCAAATTTTTAATAGAAACAAATATTTACTATATAATAAGGATATTTTTAAACAATTACCCAAATGATTCTTAATAACTTTCCTTATGGTTGTTGCGAATATAATCTTTAAAAAATACAAAAAAATATTAGCCGAAAGTATTGTTTCAGAAGTAGATTATTTTGTGTTGATTTATAATAAAACCCACGTTTATGAAAACTACATGAGAAAACTCAACTGGAACATAACAATGATATGAAGGCACACTAAAAAATAAATAATGATTGATCTTTGATAGGTATTCTGTTGTGGTTAGTTTGAAAAAGACTCTTGGTTTTAGCTAGAAGAATTCTATAAATCAAAATAAATGAACCAACTACTTAACAAACAGTAACGAAGAGAATACTTGAACTATATATTGAATTACATATTAAAAAAACTTAATTTTTCGGATCTTGTTAACATTAAGCTGATCAAGCGATTATGATAATTAAGTGATAAGATCAATCAAACATTCAAACAAGATAAGTCCCTGCTAAGACAAAACATGTAATAAAATCTATATTACATTGAAATTTCATGATTTAACAAGTCTAGCCAAGATCATTATGTTAGGCAAACATGCACGATCCGTTGGCCAATAAAGGTTACCTTGGAGGAAACAAACCCGGGCATGCCCAAGAACAAAGGATTTACTACGGCCGCTCCTGTAAGAAGGCAGAATAAGAGTAGTGAAAATATTTTCGATGTCTAAGAGACTTGAAAGCCCAGCAAATACAGTCATCATGTGTAAGAACGAATGTGGGGCTAATGCTAACGACCATTGCAAGGGCTATTGCCAGTTTTGCTTTTCCCTTATTCAACAATCTCGTGAAAAACAGTATCAAGGTTAGTTTTTTTAGTCATTCTTATGTTTTAATAAATGTTTCTTGCCTTTAATAAAAAATCCATAGATTGTACCATTCAGGACGACGTTTATAATAGTACAATTGATATACCTGGTAACTGTGACGATCTTTCATCGATCGTTAGTGATAATGTTACTGACGAATCCTCGAACATAGAACCTTGTGGTATAGAATCTATACATCAAAGTAGTTTGTTACAAACTGATCCTGTGAAGAATCATGTTCAAGATCTTTCTGAAGTAGAAATAAAGCAAGATGATGGTAGATGTCATAAATGCCATAAATCAGTTCGTTATCAAGGCTTTGATTGTATGAGAATATTCTTTTAACTAATTTAGGGGTCAGATGTAAATGTGGTTTGTTTTTCTGTTTCCAACACAGGTATCCGGAGAAACATAGTTGTAACTACGATTTTAAAAAGCATGGTAGAGATTCCCTGATTAAACAAAACCCTGCTATAATATCGGATAGGATCCGTCGAATTTAGCTCCTAAATTAGCATCAATATTTTAAAACCTATTAGCATAGCAATTATATATTCATTCCCTATTTTTATACTGATCACGACTAGTTTTAAGAATTAGAAACAATACTGCATGGATTAACAATATAAATCATTTATTTTTTTAATTACTTTTTTAATAATCATTTAATTGTGCTATTCAGGAAGATAAATTTCTGGTTTTATACTTAATATTTTAATAGTGATCTGATCAGATTTCTTCTTATGTACATACATTTTACTTGTAAACAATGACTTTGGCTAAATATATTTGATAAATTTTATTTAAAATACAAATTAATCGAATAGGGATATTATGTATTTGAAATGGATTAATCAGTTATATTTTTTAAATTATGCTTGAATATAAATTTATATTATGATTAAAGAAGAATAAATATAAATACTTCCAATACAATGACTATTTATAATTTCATCACATGTAATTTTTCCGTTCCACCTATAAATTTCGTTTGCTAATTCAAAACCTAAACGTCTTGATGGTTTGACACTAATTAATCACCTATTAAATTCATTCATTGAAATTATTTTTGTAACAATTTTCCTGCAAAGTCGTAATCAAGGTTGCAATAAAAAAACAATATTTCTCTCTGCCTTGAATCCAGTTAAATCGAAAATTGTGGACAAAAATATTTGACCAAAATACGCTTTAAATATTTAAAATTTTAATGGAATTTACAGTTATAAAAGATGAAAAATAGGAAGTAAAGCAATTTTTCTTTATGAAGTTGACGAGCAAATTACTAATTATTCTTCCCAAGTGGGATTAACCAAATGCTAAAAGAATACAAATCTGATCCAACGTTAAATAAGCAATGTCTTTGAAAATAAATATGTCGATATTATCTTTCCAAAAAATTTCAATCAAAATGTGCTTGGATAATATTCATAATATAAGCCATAATTACAATCCATTAGAGTTTGTTAGATATTTTTAATAAACATATTTTCCAATTAGTTGTCTAAAAATGCGGGGAATTGGTTACGAATTCAAAAAAATTTCATGTATATTCAAATGCTAAATTTAAGCCAACATAAACAATGGAAAGAGTAATAAAAGGATTATATATAATCCATATGCCGGTAGGGAAATTTACTGACCAGGAAGCTTACGAGCTTTAATCGGATTATTCTTGAGCTTTAATCGATAAATATTGTTTTTAAGATAATATTGGTTGCATTATTAACAGAATGCATGAAGTTCCTAAATTGAGAATGTCTAATAAATTTAACTATTCCTCTGGTTATGGCACGAGCTATTTTAGTGATTTATTTTAATGGGATGATTTTTTCCATTTGAAAATAACTCATTCAGTAGAATTAGCAATTACGAAACCATATCTTACCATCACAGATAGCATAGAAAAAACAAAAATTTTTCAAACATTCAGATCATTTCAACCTTCGACATACCTCCTGGTACAAAGAAAACAGCTTATTGAATATTTTTACCGATTATGCCTCCTTCTAATCGTTTGTAATATTAATTTTTCTAACCCAGACCATTATTAGAAATTATATTTGTGATATACATGTATCTTCTAATCTGCCTCCACCAGTCTTTAATAAAATATATTATCATTTGTTATTTTTCGCTTATTTTATTATACTCTACATCACTTCCGTACTCTAGTGCGTATTCCATCATAAACTATTTGTACTTACCTTGGATACGCGAATCTGATATGCGGATCTTCTAATTTCCGGGTTTTCAACTAATTAATATGTTTGCTGTTCTATGTTTACGTTCTCTATTCTGTTGATACGTTTTCCCCGGTTTGATGGCTTTAAATAATCCTCAGAGAAATATTTTATCATTTTGTTTTCAGTATTAATTTTAACGTCCTTTCCAAAATCTTTACTAGCAGTCCATCCTTCTTCCGAAATTCTACTTATTTGGCTCTTCAAAGGAATTTTTAGCAACACATTATTTCCAATCTTAAACGTTTTTTTCAGTTTTTTTTACTATAAAATAATTTTCTGGATTCTTTTGGAAATTAAACAACTAAGATTCCATTATATCATGAAATTTGGAAGTATTTATTCTAATTCTTAGCAACCCAGCTGTTACATCACAAGCATTTTTGTTTTCCTAAAAAAATTTTGTGCCAATCTACCAATCATAGTATCGTAACCTCTCGTAGGGATTAGCTAAGGTAGATCATTTAATTAACTGCCTTGGATTTAGTTTTATATGAAACATAAATGAACATTCTATCCTCCTGTGGTGCACATGCGCCACGAGTAGATTAAAAAAACAATTAAACCGCACGGCGGATTAGATTAGAGGATTATCTGGTTACGTTTTATTAGATTTGTTTTTTTTTGTTCGCATAACTATGGATTCGAGTGACAACCAGCTGAATTGTGTTCCATAAAATACGCAGGGAATGCAGAGCACTCGAGGCAAGCGAATATGGAGTCTGAATCCTTGTTCATTTGTCACTCCCTCAATTTCAAATACCCCAGAGGGTACCTTACCTCCGTTAGGGTATAATTCCATGCTTAATGCGCCTATCTTAGAACCTCGAAGGTACATACGAGGCCATGACAATGGATATCAATGGAAATAGATCCACTAAAGTCAAGAAGAATTATTCCTGTTCAAACAGTTTAATTCCCTGTTCAGGTAACAAGTTCTCCAATCTCGATGAAAATTGTGATTAAAGTATTAAATGATATCGAAGCACAAGAATTGCTGCAATGGGTTGAAAAGGTGAAGAACTTAGTTAAATTGAATTCGTAGACTGAGGAGCAAGCGATAGGAGCTCTTAAAAGTTTAGTTTATCTTAACTTGCATCATGTATTTGGAAGAAATACCTCGTTCGGAGCGATGATAAGGGCCTTAAAAATCACAGATATACTCCTGATATATCGTTCTAAGCAGAAGAAATTAAGGAAAGATATTTTTTACATCCATGACTGTTTTGATGTATTAAACTTGGCAATGGATCGTTATGCTATAATAAGAAATTTTACTTGTGATGAAAAAACAGGAATGCGTAATGATACATTCTTAGATGGTCTTAACCTGTTAACAGGAGTGAAATTGATACGAAAATCTTTGACAGATGTGTAATAATGTTGGGAGTATTTACAAAAATTAAAAACTACCCTATTATCATCTGAAGAAGAAATATCAAAACAAGATTAGAGAAACTTTTTTGATAAAATAAAACTTGCAACGCCACCAAATAAAGATGAAGTTAAAAATACAAAAAACAATACTATAAAATCCATGGAGGGTCATCATACCGATTCAAATTGTTATGCACAAAAATTGAAGAATAAAATTAATCAGGAAGTCAAAAAAGAATAAAAAAACAATAATACAGCAAAATTAATCAGAAAAGTATCATTAGACATTAAATTAATAAAGTTAAAGTAGTAATTAATGAAAAGAATAATTCTATTTTATTCGATTCAGGATCTCGAAAAAACTTTCTTGGTAATGATTTAGTAAACCTCTTGGTATTGAAGATGAAAGCAGTAAAACATTGTCGGTTGAGATAAAAATGCAGAAAATATAATTTCAGATAAGTACTGCCAACTAGAGATAAAATTAACAAAATAACCAGGGATTCAGTACAAGGTTAAAGTATTTATTCTCGACCGAGGAAATGATCTTTTAATTCTTGGAAGTGAATTATATGAACAAAATAATGTTATAATTATAAAAACGGAACATTATCTGTCAACGATTCGTTATTAGAACTCTGAAAGGATAACAGAAAGAGTTAGGACTGCAACCAAGATTCAAATTTTACTGATAGAACAATCCTTTTAATTTTAAGCTCTCCAAAAAGTCTAATTAAAATCTATAAGAAAGAAAGTCCTGAAAATGACAAATTTGATTCGTACCACCATGAGATTCCTTTGTGTTATCGTACGTCTATCAAGTTAAAACCATATTAAGTTCCACATTTACTACGGTAACCGGTCCTAGATGAATTACAAAGGTTACAATAGGGTAACATAATTCAAGAGAGCAAATCATCCTTTTCTTTCCAGAATTTTCGATTATAAAAAAATACAAATCAGTAAGACTAGCGGTAAACTATAAAAATCTAAAACAAGTGACTATCAAGGATCCTATGCCATTCTTCGAATTCAAGAGTTTAACGCATTTTAATGGAGCGAAATCTTTTTCACAGCTTGATCTGAATTCAGGCTATTATCAAATATCTATGAAAAAGGAAGAAGTACACGAAACGGTCTTCGTAATTATTAATAAAAGTTATGAATTTCTGAGAATGCCTTTTGGGCTTACAAATGCCCCAAAGACGTTCCAACTCCCTTTAAATAAACTATGTGTATAATTTACGTACTTCAATGTATACCTTGACAACATACTACTATTTAGTCATAGATCGATCTTCATTACCAGTACATAGAATCAGGGATAAAAAGATTACATCAAAGTAATGTATCGTTTAACTTAGAAAAATCAAATTTCTTTAAAGATAGTTGTAGTATTTAGATAAACCGCATAGAGTAGGCGCACTAGACTAGTATCTGATCTCGTGTAT
>LDMZ01067753.1:0-17154 GCA_001455285.1 Sphaeromyxa zaharoni
TATTGCAATTACAAGTATAATGCAATCAATTAATTGCAACCAATTAATTTTTAACCCCCCTGTTGTAAATACTTCTCCAATCCATCCAAGAGGATGGGGTAGGTCCTAGAGGCGCGTACTCAAGGGTTATGGGTTGGAGCCCTTCAATAGACCTTTTTCAGTCCCTTATAGGAGTAATACGAAAAATATTCCCTTATGAACTTTTTTTATCCAAGTACCAAGATTTTGTCAACTAGTTAATCTTTCAAAACATTTAAATTAAAAAGCATATCTCAATTATATTCCTACGTAACGAATTTAGATTCATCAATATACAAAATTTTATTTGGTCCCTGATTAGAACAAAGTTATTTTGAAGAATCTACCCATATTTGCATTTAAACAAAAATAAGCCTTAACATAATATTAATTAGAATCAACAACCGCTAATGGACTAGGGTCCATCAAACTTATGATTGTTTCATTACTTACCTGATGTAGGCAGAGTAGCAATAAAAAGGGCGGTACTAACTGAAAGTTTAGATTTTTCACACCACGATCCAGTTAATTGTTATAATTATAAAAGAAAAAATAACAAAATATTAAGTTTTGGAAAAGTTACTTATTATTCTGCTTTCCCTTATGTTGCACTAGAACAAATACCAATCAGGCAACGCCTCCGCTTTGCTATAAAAAATTTTCCTAGTTTTGCATGCCTCGCACTTCTAATCAGATGATCTAATGCCATTGTTCTTCATTCAAAAACTACATCAAATATAAATTTGACCCACCGATAAAGTGTTCGTCTGTGGTTATTCCATGTACATCACGGCTTGCATCTACTATGATCAAAAATTATTTCCAGCAAATTTATGCATTGAAATCTACCATGTATATCTTTTTGGTTTCTAAAAAATATTTCACAATAAAATAACCAAAGAATTCGTATTATATCTTAAATACTCCCTTAAATTGTGTACGTATGTAGTTGCGCATGTCCGGTGTATGATCAATATCAAAGATTTTTTCGAAATTCTTTATCGGGATTTGTAGTTAAAATTCAAAATATAAGCCTTAAGCTCATTAATTTAGAGAATTCAAACAAGTTCACTTAATTTCGTGGCCTTGAAGCGAAGATGACTGGTTACTTCGATCGATTTACAGCAATTTTTTTTCAAACTATGAAACAAAAATCAAAAGTTTTTGGGATGCAATTAATAGCCCATAATAATATCGCAAAATGAGAGTAATGCGTAGGGTTGAAAACTTCCCTATTAAGCAAATTGGAAAAAAAATGAAGAAATTTAGACCATCGTTTTGTGCAGTAATCCTAATACCTCTTCAGGATGTTGCTGTCTGGAAAACTGATTGTGTTATGATCGTGCTTTTATGCCTTCGACAACGGAGATAAAAGGAATGATTTTATCAGGCACGAAGATCACAACAATAGGAAACATCTTATCGGTAATTACAGCTATTAAACTCGCCGGCTTTCGCTAATACACATATAATGGTCGTTGGAGCCCTTGATGTTCTCTAAGAAATCTGGTGCGGATAACTCAAAAATTTTGTTGAGTTGGACGTTCAAATTCCTTGATAGTAGAAGGGAGAGTTCGTCCCGACTTAAGTATATGCGTTTTCTTACAGGTATTTACAAAAGCAATGGGAATGACCTTCTCTTAGACTCTTTTGATGAAAATGGTTTAAAAAACTTTTATATAGCCCATACCTATGATATATATCATGTTGTTTATGATGAAATTCTCTCGTTTGAGCATCTTCTAAGGATTAAAGGTGCAATTGATGAAGGTTAAAATTAATCGTTCATAGGTGGTTTTAAATCTTGTATAGATATATTCAGCTTCCTAATTACTAGTCTGGAGGTTAATCTGGGTTTGAATTCTTTTTTAATTTGATAGAGAGTATTTTTCTATTCCCCGGAACTTATTCGATCGAAATGGCAATATAACAGCATTTGTAATATTAATTCATATGATTTTCTTAATACATATTAGCATTTTTAATTAAAAAACTGATTCACCCCCAAAATTATCCTAGAGTTTCTTGTTTAATTATCTCAACCAAAAGTCTAACCTAGGTTCGTTGCACAGGGATAGGAATATATTTTCTTTGGCTCTTTTGTTTACAAGACCAAGTAATGGAAGAAACCTTTTCTTTCTTTTGTGAAATCGTGGGCGAAATTCATCCCGACCTTAGGGTGACACTGAAACCCAAACTTTTGCAACAAATTAAGTGTGAACCGATTTTATTCCTTGAAAATTCCTTCGACACAGTAATTGAATCTTATGTTGCGGCTTGTCCTGGTTTAAAAATGCATTTATTTTATTAATTGAGCTTTAGAAATTTGTGCTCCTGATTTATCGCTGTCTGTAGCCCCTATTCCTGTCTGTGATCGAGAATATGTAGATGTGAGTAAAGTAGCTGTGGTTTACTTTCAAACTATTATCGAATCTATGTCAATATATGTTTGGGTTAAATCCCTTAATAAACCTTTTTTAGATCCCTAAAGTAAAATGGACTAATAAGGCGGATATTTCTATAAGCTTTAATGAAGTTTATAAAACGTTTATTAGATTTTTCGTTCAACCTCTTTTTCCTTCTATTTCAAACATTTCATCTATATATCATACTAAGAAGGAGGATATCTCCGTATTTACTTCCTTATCCGACCAGGAAATTCTGTTTGATAAGTCACAAATATTTCAAACGTTAAGACAATTAATTGTTAAGTGGTACTGTCACAATTTGCTAAATCAGTATTCTAAATTAAAGAATCCAGTACCTAGTGCCAATGCTGACGATACAGCTTTTTCGAACATGCTATCTTCGGAATCTATACAAATAATTGGAAGTGGAATGGTTGCTGCTGAAGTTTTGTTGACCAATAAGAGAACATCTATTATAAGCGATATTGAAACACCCAGAGTAAATGAATCTTTTGGTTCAGCTAGTGATGGAATGTACTTGTATCCTATCGGCACTGATTTACCAGAAGTAACTGAGACTATTCTTGGGGCTTATTTTCGATCAAAAAACAATGTTCTAATAATTATTGAAGTTTTTAGGCAGATGTGTGTGAGTCAAAATTGCACCATCCATCTTATCCGACTTATTCTGTTTATATTTTATCATTGGAATAAGGGGGTAAGTATTGACAAACTATTTATAGAATCGATCGATAATGATCAAGAAACAAATTTTGATATTTTTAAATTCAAGAGAATCCTGATTTATGTCTCTTTTACCGTGTTTTATGCTAAACCGGGCCCACCTGTCTCATTTATTGAGCAGAGACAAAAGTGTAGAAGAGTGATAAGATATCTGAGGATCTTTATTACTTCTAACCACGATATCATTGATGAAACTACTTGGAAGAGTGTTCTTTTTCTTCTCTTGGGAACTTTTGATTATGCATTAAGCTCAAATAGATGGAAAAGTAATTATTTATCAGATACAGCAAACAAGGAGGATATTTCAATGTTTCTTAGATATTTTGCTCAGACCGTTTTTATTGCTTGGATAAGGATGAACATGGCTTGTAACTGCAAGGAATCCTTATGGGAAACTTTTTCAACTACAATAAGTAAAGTCAGTTCTGTTCCCGAAGTGATCGAGGAATGGGGCGTAGCTTGTGAGATCGTTACCTGGATTTTCTGTAAAATAGTTTATCAACTGGATATATATGATTTACCATTGAATCGAGTTCGACATAGACACAGGGCTACTGTATTTTCAAAGGATCAGCCTAAAGCAACCACAAATAAACCTAAAAAATTCGTATCTGAAACGAGGCAATCGTTTACAAATGTGTTGGTTCCGGAGCCATTGAAGCCTATTTTTCATGCTATCGATTCATCGGTGCTTGATGGTAGTTCTAACGTAGAGAATAAAGTGGATGTTATTGATTCATCCACTGAAGCAAAAACGAATCCTGAAAATATACCATTATCATCCCTACCTTCAAACGTTTCACCCTCGACTTACAAGTCTTCAGTTGTTTGTCCGGAGTCAACTTATGATGAATCATCTTCCAGTAATAGTCAAACGAGTTGCAAGGAAAGTTATTCTGGTTCACTAACAAGGAACTCATCAAAAGATAGTTTCTCGACTACAGATACAAAATGCTGTACCGAGAAGCCAATAGAGGGATGTATAGAGGAATGCAATTATAGAACTGGGCAGGCCTCTCTATTTCTTAAAACTCCCTCTATCGACACTTCCAGGCTGGATATGGGTTATCATTCTCATGAATGTTCCAAGAATTTACGGGGAATGAGTGAAACAATTGTAGAAGAATCTGTTTTTGATGATGTGAGTGATGGCCGAACTGCTAAGAATATTAAAACAGAGGGGGGACTGGACAAAAATTATGATGTAGGACAAGTCTTTGAATCTGAACATACTTTCAGGAACATCGGAAGATGGAATTCTGCTCTTGCTGTAATTATATGGAAGAGGATGATAAATATCTTTGGAGATCTTCGTAAAATATCTCTTTCTACTACTCGTGAAGCAATATTTGGGGTTTTTTCCACGTTATGGGATTGGTTATATGGTGTTGCAATGAATCAAGGTATTAGTGCTGATAACAAAGCTTCAATTTCTATACCTAGTGAAGTTCCTCCCTTAACTTATTTTAGCTTTTGGTGCTATAGTGAAATATATCGCCAGGATGATAATTCCACCGCTAGTTGTCTTAAGGCACAGGCTTTGTTGCTCAGATCAACGTTGTGTCACTATCATGTCGTTCCACTCTCAGAAGATTTTCTGTTTCTTTTTTATTATACAGTCTATAAGATCTTAACAAGTGAGAACGTTGATAAGATTACTTTATTCTTTAATAAGTCAAGATATTTAATTATTTATGAATATGAAGGCATCGATACTCTTTTTGTTTACATTATTGAAGCCGCAAGATTTCTGCTAAAGGTTGGTACGGATAATGTAACGTGTTTTAACATTGGTAGTCTAATTGGTTCAATATGTTCTTTTATTGGAATAGAATATGAAATTTATGATATATTCGATACTGAAGGGAACCGTAATTATTCGTCGTTTGAAATCAAAGAAATGGGAATTCAATTATTAGCAGAAGTTATTTCAAAATCTTTAGACCCACTTGCAAGAGTTGTACTGCTTAGGTGTTTTGCTTACCTTTTTATTGAAAATATTTTTGCTGCCAAAAGTTTTGATATTATCCCTTTGAGTCTTAATATTTTGCTTAGACACCTTTTTTCAAGATCAAATTTAGTTATTCAGGTTACTTGCTCCCTTTTTAACTGGTTATCTCTGTTCTATGACAGGGTAAACCTGATATATTCCGATATTGCATTTTCTTTTTTTGAAGTAATATGCTCCTCTGTTGAAAATCTGTACACTCGTGGATTAGACCCGAATATTCAAAAAAGACAGTTATATATTACATTATCTTTAATGATTGAGCTTGCCACTACATGGCTTTTGCTCGTTGACAAAAAAAACCGTGAACAGGCTTTAAAAATATACTATCAAATGATTAGACTTTGTTCATCAAATTCTGTAAAAGGTGAGTTAAAAACTTTCCAGGATATTCCAATTTATTCTTTTCTTCTAAAGAATAATCAAAATTTGGTGTTATCAGCTAATAATTCTTTTATCCTGAATGAAATGCGTGATTGTGATGATTTTACTTTTGAAGGACTAAATTCTAAAGATGGTGATTCGAATGATTTGGAAGAAGGCTTTTGTAGCGAAGATTTAACAAACAATATGAGTATTTTTATGTCAGCTTTAAAGTTTTATCCAAGTTTACTGCCTTTCATTATCGATAACTATCCATTGCCTCCCTCAGTTGTTCATCCTATGTCTTTCGTATCCGAGGTTGACTTTTTTGGTGATGATATATCGGTCCTAAAAGATCACTGCCTCGTTGGTGTGGTAAATGACGAGTTTATTATAAGTATGATTGAGGGTGACACAAGCTCTCGCTTGTTGACATCTGCAGCTTCAGCAAGTATTAAAAGCGAGTTTGATAATATACATATGATTATAAGGAGTGCAACCTACAAGTATGCTTATCAAATTTCGCCACTCAGGTCAAAAATCAAATTAAAAAGGTTTGATAAGGTAAGCCATTTTTAGTGTAGCTATTGTTATAGTCTTAAATGAATTTAATTACTTGGGAGAAAATATTTTCTAAAAAATGTTCATGCTTTTGATGACGAGAAAGATGTGATTTATGCATCTTCCTCCTACGATATGAGCATCAAATTTATTTATTATTTTTTAGACTGCCCATTTTATTCACGAGGTAATCGTGTTAATGATAATTTTGGATACAGAACTTTTTCATTACCACATTTAAAGTATTACATTTACGGGATATAGGTAAAGATCAATCGATCAACATTTTTAACTAATATTGCAAATCTTTCTTCGGACTTGACATGTAAAATTTGTACACACAACTTAGTTTTTTCTTGATGTTGTGCATTTAGAGAATATGTTATTGGAATTATTTAAATTAATAATCTATATATATATATATATATATAACAAGTTTAAACATGGTAGAAGTTATCTACGCTCAACAATTTTCTTTGGCTTTTTTAAATTTGTCATATTTTTACATAGATTCATCGTTATATGGTAAACATATCTTCGGTAGTTTAAATTCTTTTTACACTTTTTTGTGCAATTTTCATTAAATGTAAGAAATATCTTATCTTAGAAAAGCTGTTTATATCATTATACAATCTCTCGTGCTGTATTCATTTATATTTTGAATGCTCGAACTTTCCGAAATGTTAAAAATTATTGATTGATAACAGTAATATGGCCCCAGATCAAGGAAGATCCAAATTGTAACCTGATTTGTGTGACTGATTAATTAACCCAATCCTCCTGTATTTATAAATTAAACGTATTATTTCTTTCGTTCATGTATATTTTTTTAATGAATGTGCTTGTTCCCGAAAATATATTTTGATCTTTAATATTATATTAGGACAAGGTTCACCGTCCTTTAATACTCTAGGGCAGAATACCGATATAATAAACCTTTAACCGATCGGATCTTTGAGATTATTTTAAGTTTAATCGTATATAGGTTAGATGAAGTTAATAATTTAATCTTATTTCATGTATTATATAGTGTTAGATCATAAAATATTATTATACATTCGGCAACCAATATTACTTG
Source organism: Sphaeromyxa zaharoni (assembly GCA_001455285.1). Taxonomy (NCBI): domain Eukaryota; kingdom Metazoa; phylum Cnidaria; class Myxozoa; order Bivalvulida; family Sphaeromyxidae; genus Sphaeromyxa; species Sphaeromyxa zaharoni. Next base: position 7,181 of record LDMZ01067753.1, read on the forward strand.
TGTTTTTTAAACCCATCACTTTCATACTCGTGAATGATATTAGTCATGTTGCCCATTAGATGGAAATCTCATTTCTATAAAGTTTCAAATTCAATATAAATCTCTTTTTTATATAACAGAGGGAAATTTTTATAGATTGTTGTATTTTTTAAAATACATACTTCACAAATTTTTTGCTACCTATTGTTTCTAGAAATTATCCGCCCCTTAATCGAGTGACAAAAAAAGTATGATAATATACACACATTTTTGTAACTTAAAATTATATAGGATAAAAATATCGATATTTTAATCTGGATTAAAACGTTTTATAATTTATTATATTTTGAATTTTGAAACCGCATAGGGATTTGATAGTGATGGAAATACAAAATTTTCTAATTTATTCAAACGAGATCCTTCCATTCAATTTTTTGAAGATGATTTATTAGCTTTATGTATTAAAATAAATGAAATGTCTCCAGAATCATCATATATATGTGATAATCCCCATAAAATGAGTAACCTAAACGAATTTCCGAAAGAGGATCTGCTGAGTTCAGTGAACAATTTTGTTTCTAAGAAACAATCCCAAAAGCAATTACATTATCATTTTGTTCCAGAAACCGATTTTATAAATGATAGGTCTAGTGATGGATCATTTAACGGATATAAGCCCTGGAGGCTCAAAAGAATGGCTAAACTATTTTCATGTTTGGGGTATTTTACCGCTCAAAGCAGGTAATTGATTATATATATACACATATATATATTATAGGCCTAAAATAAAATTAATGAATATTACGGAAAAATTGTTAAAAGACCTTAGAATGTTGGATAATAAGTTAGTTCGAGAGACATACAAAATTGCAGTTTTTTTTGTTGGTGATGGCCAAGAGGATAAGCGTTCCATTTTGTCGAATACGGTTACAACATCTGATTACGAAAGCTTTATTTCCAAACTTGGTTGGGAAATTAACCTTACCAATCATACTGGGTTTATGGGTGGACTCGAGCGAAATGAAACTACCGGTAAAAGCGCTCCATATTACTGTAATCCTTTTGTCGAATGTATTTTTCATGTATCTACTCGCATGCCAGTTGGAGATAATGATGATTGCATGTTGAAGCAGCTTCGTCATTTAGGAAATGATGAAGTGCATATAGTTTGGTCTAATCATAAAAGACCCTTTAGAAGAGGTATTATTCCAACTGAGTTTGGAGATTTTATTCTTGTTATATATCCAATGAAATGTGGCCTGTATAAGATAAATATCCTCAAAAGGCAAAATGTATTATTTCCAAAATTTTTACTACGCTTTTTAGGTACCTCCGGTTGGCCCCTTATCGGACGGTTCAGTTGTCTCATTTAAACTATTACCTTCTCTTGTAAGAGAAACGTGTATTAATGCAAGTAGAGTTTTAAAAATGAATAACAAATACTTTTTAACCAAGTAAAATTTCAAAAGATGATATTTATTTTTATAGGTCACAGGATCGAGCAGTTATGATTCATAATATATCAAACATTTATTCTTCTAGCCAATCTTTCGAGGAATATCTCAAGTTTTTTACATAATATGACGTAGTTGTAAAGTTTACTAATTTTAGTATATATGTAGAGTTATTAGTGAATTTTACTCTAAATAGCGTACTATAATTTTTATACATCTGACTTTCCTTTAAAGAATTCGTCATCCTGTTTGTTTGTCAAGTATGATGAACCGACTGCGTTGTCTAAAGATTTCAACTCCAAATAGTTGCTAAATGTCTGAAAAGTATGGAGGAAATGTACATAAGAAAAACGTATATCCATTGATTTGTTAGGATTTCTGGACAGCTTGGTCTGTATATAGGATCGAGTTGTAGTAGGTTACGGATGAGTAGTATAGCTAAATGAGTAATTAATGTTTCCATTTCCGGTACCTTGTTTTGATATTTTTGCCCAATTCTGAAACGGAAATAAGTATTGTGGATTTTCTATTTGGTAGCTTACTTGATCTGTACTGCTAAAGGGAAACTTTCCACTGAGACTATTTCGGAATTACTAATGGCTATAAACTAAAAACGTAACATAAATGATGACTCCTATGCTCCAAATATCTATAGACTTGTCATATCTCCTCTGGGAAACTACTTCTGGAGCTAAGTATGCTGGAGTACCCACAATAGACTTGTGAAATGATGCTTCCCCAATAATCTTAGCAAAACCAAAGTCACATATCTTTATCTGTGGTATGTATTATAATAACCAAATACTATAATACTTGTGGATATCCTGAAATAGACTTTACTTTGGAGAGTAATACGTTTTCTGGTTTGAGATCACAATGTGCAATGTTCTGGTTATGAAGGTAGTTAATTGCCGTAACAATCTGATAAAGTGAAAAGAGATCTTGTGTTATACTTGATATATTAAACATGTAGTTTCTGCCTCTGACAAGCGGGACATAGGACTTTGCAGTATGTATCGTAACATGTCACCGTGCATTCTATCCATGATAATAAATATCTTAGGAGGGATTTGATATTATTTTATGAACAACAACTTTTTTCTGATGCTCAATGACTTTATGGACAGATACAATTCCTGGGTGATTAAGACACTTAAAGGTTCTACTAAATACAATAATTAATACCTGTAGTAAATTGATTTCATTTATTAGAATTTTGTCATTTTTAACATATCTTTTCTTTTCTAAAATTTTTACAGCAACCTCCTTGTTCCGAATAATATTGTATCCTAAATACAAGTGGTTAATGTCAAACTGATTGCTCTACCCCCTAATACTTTACCGAATTGTCCAGTTCCAAGAGTAGTTTGGAAGTCAATTTTATACATTTTTTCAAAGTCCTTTTTTATAAAATATATAATAATTACAGCTACAGTTTTGCTTTTAACTTCTGTAAGAGTTTTTGTGTTTGGATCCAAACTGTCATCTAAAATTTATATAAGCATGTTAACCATCTGAACTGACCTGGGGAAATTGTTTTATTATTTAATAACTTATTAATTAGACGGCACCAAAATAATCCATATTTCATTCCATTTCCACTTTTAGGATCAGCTGGAAGTACGGCACCTTTATCAGTAAACTCTTCCCTTCTCCCACAATAATATATTATTTCAGAAATGAGATGTATAGAGAAGACGTATGGGGTTTGACATGAAATTATTACTGATCGAACGTTTTCATCAACCTTCTGTATGCTTTCAATAGGTATTAGCTATGTATTTTAAACAAAGTTCAGAATACTATATTTGGTTATATCTAGATTTTCGCTGTAAATAATCCATACCTCTAAAATATTCTTTACTGTTTCACTTTGATAAATGGTAATATTTTTTTCATGAACGCACCAGTAGTGAGTATATTCCTAAGAAACGGTATAGAAAGCCTGAGTAAAGCAAGCTAATACGTTTAGTTAAATAAATGATTATTAAATAGGATTTCAAGTTGTTTCAACAACGATACCTCTTCTTTATCACTTCTTTTATATATCATCCAACCCTTATGAATGATTTTTTGCATTTCAATCTCTATCTGATTTGTTCCATTCCAAAGTCTTTGTAAAGAAATATTAGAGTTCCGTTTTACATCAGTACTAGGGAAAGTACTATCTGATTTCATTCTGGAACCAGGTTTTCTTATTTCAACCAATGAATATACTCTCATTGGCTTAACATCACTGTCACCATCAAATTTATGTCCATTATCTTTGAATTTAGAGTAAATTCGAAAATATTTATTGACCACTGAACACATCATCAAATTCAGGTGATTTCTCCTTATCATTTGTAATGTAACAATTAATATGACAGAAGTACTCTTTTCCATTACTATCTATTTTTATGTTATAAATCATAAAATTTAATCATTTTAAAAAATACCTATTTAATAAATTTATATTTTGTTCAGAAATAAATAGCGTTTATTCCGTTTGAAAAATAGTTAATGAAGAAAAAACAGAAATCACATTCCATGTATTTTCCTTCTAACTATTAAATTTTAAAAATTCAATAACTGTCAAGCTCCATGAGTGTTACCAAAAATGTGCATTTTCCAATACTAGTTGATTAGGTTGTGTAATTAGTAATATATTTTTTATAATGGAACTTGAAACGTTACGCTTTTAAATTATTATATACCTTTAAAGAGTGTGGGGTCAGTTCAAAGTGTCTTGATCGAATCTGCTACATAAATACTGAAAATAAATTTATTTACTTGTTTAATAATCAAAAGCTTGTTTCTTTAAAATATAACCTAATAAAAAAGAGTCTTTATGGCTGATCTAACGTTTTTCATTATAGAGGATCAGTGTTTATAAAAAATTAAAGGTTTTTAATTTTGTAAATCAGATATATCTCGGCAATACACAAAGATACTATAGTAATTTTATTTCATATGCCAGAAAAAATTTTCAAATAAATTATTTCTTATGCAGTTAAATAGAGATTAGCAAAAAAGAATATTTTACAAACCTTTTATAATTTCCTATTTGAATTAGTTGTTTTGTATTTAGAATAAAAGAATTTCAATCAAACAGTTACAAATTTTTTTGAAAATAGGATTTTGTTAATACAAATGGTATTTAACAGTTTTGTTTCAATTTATAACTAGGAATAAATTTTTAATTACTTTAAACATTTAAGGGAATCTATTTGTTAAAATTACAAAATTATCATTTATATTAGAGGAATAAAAAATCAATATTTAAAAGCATCCATAGGGTTGTTATCTTTACTTTCATATATCCCCTTTCGAATGAATATGCAAATGGCTAAACCAACTATGGGAAAAATGAGATTTCTGGTTTTTAAACAAAATTAAAAAAAATTTATACTTTGGTGACGTAAAATTCTAAAATGTGATAAATATATATATATATATATATATATAAATAAACATGTAATGTATATGTATATATATCAATCTGAATTAAAAAAAAATATTGAACAATAATTATGTTCGCCCACATAATATAATGCTTTTTAATTTATAATAGTGCAAACATAAAAATATTTTTATTGCATTGATCTCTTACACAAGTTATTCCCTGTTTGATAAATCACAATTTTAAATTTGATATGACCCATTAAAGATTTTTACTCAACTTCTATTTATATTTTAATTTTTTTTTAAAAAATTTAAGTAAATTAATCTAGAAGGATATTAAAATTATTTTAAAATTTTAATAAAAATCTTTTGGAATTTATGCAATATACATAGCAACAAAAATATGTTTTAGGCCATTAACTTCATAATAAAATAGATTTTGCTACCTCCTAAATACACTTATGATTCAGAGTTTATAAAAAGTGCTGACTAAACTAATCATAAATTTATTTTGAAGTACTTATAGTAATATTTTTATGTCATCTACCTGTTATTAATGCCCTCATAATATCTAAGGTTTTTGGAAATATTATATAGGCTTAATATGTTTCATAAGTATATTTTAGTTCATCAGCCACAAACACATTTCTGAGAGAGAGGTTTTTAAGATTTTCATATGATCTGAAATTTTATTCATTAGAATAATTTTCATTTTCTAGCTCAGATATAAAAATAATTAACTGCTCCAGTTAACCTTTATTAAGGTGCATTATATCGATCTATAAATATTGAACAATTAAGAAAAATTAAAATTTTTAAAGTGTCAAAAATTGAAATTTGGAATAATTCTTTCGTGTAAACAAAATGAGGGGTAGCTGTAGTCGTTATGGCCATACTTGCCAAAAAAGGTGTAATATTTAAAAATCTTTTGTGTAAAATTATTAAATTTCTGTTTCATAATATTGCCCCCATAAAACCTACAAAATGCAAATATAAATATTTATTGAAATATTTGATACATCAGCACTTTTTGTATGTTTTAAGTTTAAATTATACTTAAACTAACACTGTTTCAAATTTAGTAAAAAAATTTGACGATATGATATATCTGAAGATTTTCATATAAAAGATGATTAGAAGCCAAGCTTACAACGTGGTAATGAAATACGCTCCCTATTAAGCAGCCACATGTATCAATTTCTGTTTTATAGCCTACATCAATGATGTGAGTCAATCCGTGATACTTATAGTAAAAAAATTAAAGGCAAAAAAAAGCTATCTTCAGTTAACTTAACGCATAGTCACAATGGGAATGCTATATAACCGAAACATTTCCATGGAAGCGGAGAGTCTCGAGATGGATATTAATATTCTAGCTTTTATTATAAATTTCCCCAGTTGACGGTCTTAACTTAGTGATGAATGCACAAAGTCAGTATTAATGAGTAAACTCATCAAAATATCCCTTCCATGAATGTATTTCGGTTGGATTTGATTAGCAGATATAAAAGCTTTGTTTTGAATGTATCACTGTACTAAAAACTAAATTTAACATTATTGTGACCCTCAATCACTCTGCTAGGTATGCTAAAAATATAAACAGTAGCAAAATTTTTATATTTTGTGTATTTTTAAATTTAAAACATATTGAAATTAACAAAAATATTGCTTTAATATATGTTTAACATTCATATAAAATAGACAATTAACCAAATAAATTGAAGTTTTAGGTATTTTTAACAAAACATGTGTATAAACTTGACGAATATTATGCTCGTTTTGTCCAGCGTAGGTTAACAAATTATATAAATAGTCTTATTAAACTTGCCTTTAAATACGGCAACAATTTTCCCTTCTTTCTTATACTAATCACTTATAGGTAAAGAAAAAATTTTCTACCTTTTTACCACAGATATAACATTCTTGGCTCGATGAAGCTTTTGTAACAAAAAATCCCCTTCCTTGTATGTTTTTATTCATGCCAGATGCTATTCTTCTTCTATATACCATCAAATTATCTTGACTTTCAGATATTGATCTTAAATATTAAGTATTTATGAATAACATCTTACCTTTCATCACCTTCAGTATTATTGGCTTGATTTGTGATCGATATTAAATTGGATTCTGACCCACTATATCTAGACGACTTAATTGTAGATTCCCTTCTATATTTGATGCTCAAATTCCCAGCACAGTTATTTGTAAGCTTCTTTATACAACTCTTGTGATATCCACTCTGGCAATCTGTGGAAACGTTACAATAAAACTTTAGGTTATTATATCATATTGAAACAAACCAAATCAATATATCTTAAAAGAATTAATTTTTATTAAATTAATTTATAAAGTCATTTTTTTCTATTTTACATTATTTTAGGTAAAATTCTAATAGGATAAACATTTTAAACAGGATTATTAACAGTAAATTTTCGAGAATTTTTTGCTTGTTTATATCTACTTGATTCAAATATCCTCCGCGAATAAGGAGTAAAAACTTCAAAATCAAATTTATTTTTTAAAGAATTACAAGAAATTGATTAAGAAAAATTACGTTACGAAAATATGAACAGATATTTTCAGAATCATTGCCTACCTAAATGTTGACTACATTGAATAACAGTTCCTTATTAAAAATGGTAAGTATTTTTAGGATAGATAATTATAAGAATATTCTTGATAAGCTGGTATTGGGCCTATCGCATAATGTTGGTAAAATTTGTTGTTTAATTTACTTTACCCATTGTTTATCACACTAAATTAAAATTTTTCCCATTTTAATTTCATTTTTTATTAATTAATTGAATGCTTATTTATGTAAACAACACTTACTGCATTTAAACAATATATTCACACAATGTTTTTCTATTCCCAACAAAAATATTGTTAAAAATGATTTTAATTCCAACACATTAATTAGGGTATACACAACATCACTTATGACCATAATACCTTAGCTTCTCTCTTATTTCCAATTTGATATGGATGGAAATATATGATTGATACAAGAATAATTCATCCTGATTTGATGATTGTATTTTGCTAAACGCTTACTATTTTTTGAAGAGAGTCCTCAAAGTTACAGATTTTTTAAATATATTGAAAAATTTTTATTAATTTACTTTTTATATTTAATTGAATGGTTTTTGCTGTTTAAAACTTCAGTCCATTTACAATGAAAAAAAAATTTGATTTCTTTTTTTTGGATAAAATTGTTTAAATTTTTTTCAATTCAAAAGAATAAAAATGTGTCTAATTTTCTAATAAGGCATAGGAGAAAAATTATTGAAACTGAAAATAACAGACACGCAATGATTTTATAACCTACAAACCGCTAGTTCATTATATCAATTGTGTATAATCTCCAAAAAGTCTTGTCTGATGATTTAATAAACACCTTAAATCGTTCTTAATGCAAGTGGTTTGTGTTATTTGCCTGTCTTTTGGATTAATAAAATTAAATTCTTCGTAAGGAATATAAGACGCAAAAATCACGTATGAATCAATGGTTTGTATTTTCATGTTTTTGGTCTAGATTATCTTCAAGGATTTACATTCTTTAAAATTGTTCAAAATAAAATAAATTTAGCTCACATTCCGTTGGATTATAAATAAGAAATAATTTATTATTTTGAAAACCGGCTGAAGTTTAATGCTATCTACACAAAATGTTTTACTCCAACTTTCTTTTTATTTTCAGTTTAAAAAAATATATAATAATGTTATAATTTAAGCTATAAAAAATACTAGAAAAGATTTCAAGGATGATATTTAATTGAATATAATTAATGAAATCCAAGAAAATTTCGACTCCTTCGATGTATATAACGACTAATAGAAATGACAATTCTTTAATCTCATCGTTAAAATGGAAAACAGACTACAAGGTAGTGGCTTAAAAATATATAATATTCGTCTATTAAATCTGTACTGACAGGTTGACGAGTGATGCTGTTCAGAACGATTTTGAAAAAAATAGATACCTTAATTAAAAACATTTTTACGGTTTGATGCCAAAAATGACTGTTTTAAAATTTATGAATCTACTTTTTCTTATTAACAAAAGAGAATCAACTATATTTGTCAATTTGAAGAAACGCTATTTTTAGAATATATATATATATATATATGTAACATTTCAATAATTTAAAATTAATCTCAGTTAATTTTTAAATATGATACTATCTTTTTTGTGCATTAATGAATATAAAAAATTTTTTTTGATTTGATAATTTTTCATACCGGATGCCTTCAAAATCTAAAACAAACCCCACACATTCAAAGAAAATTCAAAGACTTGAATATGAGATAAGTTCTTGATGTAAATTTTGAAAAATTTATTGAAAAATTAAAGCATAGAGAAAGAAGAATAATTTTATCACTAGATAGCCCATATTTTCATCAAAACATTAAATCGACTATTATCGAAGGCATTTTTGCCTAAAAACCATATCGAGTGTGTTTTATTTCCTCGATGGGAAAATAAATAATTAAATAATCTCTATTTATAAAATTATTCCCATTCATATATGAAACAGGTTTTATCATAGCCTAATTAGATATTTGGAAATTTGATATAAACTAAAGACTCGTGAAATGATATACTCTCCCAAATAATCAGACACTATTGTAGGAATATTTCTTTTAAAAAAACTATATATAAAAAAGCTAAATGAGATTTATTCAAAAAATGAAAATGATCATCAAAGATCAAGTGAAAAAAATAACATTCAGAATTACCTGAAATTCTAGATAGGACTGAAAAAGAAATAGTTGTAGCAGTTTGAGGTTTTAATACCTGTTTATCAGGAAAAACGTATTTAACACGGCAAGGACTGATGAAAAGTTCTGAGCCTTTAATTAAATAACTTCAAATTATTCCAATTCAGTGATGTTTTAAGATCTTAAGGAAATAAAAAAATGTTGAAGATAATTCAAAGATTTGTTGAGATTATCGATTGAAACTCAAGTTGTGAAAAATAAAAATTAATTAGATTGAATCTTATTTGATATTTTTGAATTAAAATTTTTTACGTACATGGGAATTACACAAGAGTGAACTTACAGGTTTTAATCAGTAATTTGTATTTTAAACTTTTTTCTGACGAAATTCAGAAAAAGGGATTTACTACTACGTTTATTCAAATGAATTTCAAA
>LDMZ01067804.1:0-11478 GCA_001455285.1 Sphaeromyxa zaharoni
ATCTCAGGGCTCACACTAGTTAGACTATCTACATTTCTTGTAAATTTCTACTAAAATTATTTTAATTTAATTTCTTTTTCATTTGCATGTACATGTAAAAAATATCTCTAGAGTTGGTTAGTCATAATTACAACATTTGTTATTATTTCTTCTTGGTTGGGTCGGGGAGGGGGTGATAGCCGGGAAAAGGTTGAGAACCACTGATCTAACTCTTTGCTCATTTGAAAATTTTTAAACAGTTTTTGTACAAAATTGAAACAATAACCCCATTTAAATGTTAGATCTTTACCAATTTATTAGAAAAAATCTTATAAAACCTACTCAATAAAAATACGTACAATCTTGAGTGTCCCCTGGTATCTCAAGCTAAATCAACGATAGCTACGCTCGATTATTCTAAAATCTTCATTTAAAACCTGAAACCTTGTGTTGGGCTTTATGAACAAAATAGCAATGCACGAAGCAAAATAGACAATAAATTGGTTTAGCAATACGAATGTTTTTGAAAAGTAACGATTAAGCTATAACGCCTTGAACAGTAATAAAAAATTTCTTTCTGAATGGCCATGTATATTTTTTAGACACCGCTTGCAAGAATTAATTGTTAGATCTTGTTTTCTTCTACGTATCAGAGAGCAGCTTTGTTTTGCCTTCACCTCATTCTACTGAATTGTTTTTTTATAATCTAGATAAAAATATTTTTACTATTCCAGGAAATCTAATATCACACGCACTTAAAATGGAAGAGTCACTATTTTACAGATAGGCCTTTAATAATCCAACGATTTTCAGCCCTCAAGGTCTTTAGATTTTTAGAGGAAAATTATATCAATCTTAAAATCTTGGATATATAGCAAAGTGTAGCTCTTTTAACCGATCATCTATAAAAACTATTCTATATCAATGAAAAATAATTAAATATTTTTGCAATTTTTTCAAGTTCGTTCTCGTCCAAGATTAAAGAAGCCAAGGTGCAATACGAAAGATACTCTCTACAGAATGGGCACTGTGCCTTAATTTTTAATCTAATGATATCAACAAAAAATTTTTAAAAAAACATTTTGATCAAACATTCACTACAAATCATTTTCATACATGGAAGGAGACAATTGCAGTTTTTATCATAACAAATAATACACATTTCATCTGTGTCGATGTGCTTTGGTAAATTTTTGGGCAATCTATGGTGTCATAATTCGGGGCAAAGAGCACTACCCTGATATATTTCTTAATAAAACTGGGCCGAAGGAAACTCTGAGTCTTTCCTCACTTAGGAATGAAAATATGTAGTGGGTTAGGAGACGATGAAGATTGATGAATCTCGACATTCTTATTTCTGTAGAACTTATAACCTTTTCTCCAGTAAGTGTATATAAGTACACTTTTGAATTTACAACCCACTTTCTGTCCAATTTATCATTACCTTGCTGACATACACCACCATAAACATAAAAAATAATGTCTTCTCCCAAATCAGCAGTAGTATTGCCTTTAAAGCAACATAATTGTGAACTGGATATTCCAGATTTCCTATTTTTTATTGCAATCACCTTATTCCATACTCTTTTGAGTCTTTAAAAATAAATTTAATTTATAATATGATATACAAATATTCTACATCCTTAACTATATCTATAAACTTCAAAAGGTATTATTTAATTAACCATCTATGTATAAGGCTTCAGGGACCCAAGGTAAAGCGAGTGCTGATAAACTACTATAAGAGAATAATGACATAATATTTTTACAAACTTAAAGAACCATCTCAAAGATGACATTCCTTTAATTTTTTTAGACAATTCTTGCGTAATTGTATTATATCCCTAATAAGCTTACTACAGGAAGAGATATTTTTAAATCGTTGAAATACTGTTTATTAATTATTAGGTTATGAAGGTTTAGAGGAATTTTATAAAAATTGTTTTATATTTTGAAACCATCACCTGCATTATAATTTTCGCTATATAATTCTTTTATTAATTACTGTATATATATCCCCCAATATTACTGAGCTATCCTACCGGGTATTTCCTTCCGGAAATGTAGTTGGTGAACAGTGACTTCGAAAGTCACTGCCCAGGTTTTTGTCCTTTTCCATTTGTATATATTTAAATGTAAATCAAATGATAAAACTCACACTAACAATTAACGTTATGAGTTATATATCTACCTCGACCGTCCGCCTTATCCGTGGGTGTGGCGCGATTAAGTGTGGTGGCACCACAATTACAAACAATATTTTAAATTTGAAGACCGCGTAAGTAAAAAAGTAGCATAAATAATTAATATTATTCATAGACTTTTCATATAATTTCCAAATATTCATTCCGTAACCTTTTTCATGTTTTCATTAATTTTTTACATGAAGCTAGACGAAAAACTCAACCTACACCTTACATGTTTGGTTAGCGATTCGATAAACTTGTGCTTACCTACTGTTACGTGAACGATAATACTAATACTACCGAAAGACCACCATTTTATGTCTAAAAACTGCTTTTACGTTTAGCTTGACGTCACGCATCAACAGTTTACATATGATCTAACTCATTAAAAACTACTAAATGAATAAAGCTGTTGTACTAAAGTGTGCCATGTGCTGCTATGGGAAAAAACTATGAATACAGTAATCGTGTGTTATCGCTATTAAATAAACTAATAATGGAACGTTCTAGAGGCCTATAGCTTAGCAAGTAAAAATGGATTATGTCCAACAGAATCGATGCCGTGACGACTCTTCCTGTTTAAAGCTTACATTCTTTGGATAAGCATAGAGATACCGGACTTGCATATTGAATCTAATTGGTAGGCTATCCTGAAACTATCTATGAATGTCTGATGTTCAGATTCTGAATGAAAACGCATTATTCGTTTTGTATCGAAATCTTCACATGAATTCTTTAATTCGACCGAAAAACAGTTATGAAGCATCTTATCCCATATAAATCTGATTGCGTATTCATTTTGAAATTGAAATATACTAAATTAAGATTTATATTTTCTTTTTTTCGTCTTATCGTAATACGTTTACATGCTTTGTTTATAATTTTCTTTCTTTTCATTCATAAGACTTTAAAGGTATAATACAGAAACTTTAACTTAATTATTTTAAATCAAAATTAATATCAGCATTAATATTCACCCAACAACACATAAATCATAAAAGTGATTAAAATCTATAATCTCAATAATCCATACTGTTTTCTTATATACTGCAATAACCAGAGAACACGAATGATTTGACATAAAAGAGAAGGACATACCGCTAATTAGTTCATTAATAATGTGACAAACGTTACACAAAACTTTAATTTTATTTTTTGTGATTGATCTGGAAAAACCTAGGTTGTAATAAAAAAATACATGAGGTTATCAACCCTGCTAAATGAAAGAAGAGGTAACGTGAACTCACTAATTTCTAAAATAAGCTTTTATCCTAGCTCCTACATTAGGAGTTTTTAGTTGTTGGCCTCAATTTGTATTAATGGGCACTTTTGGTGAAACTAAAATCAAACTTCTATATAATGTACCCTGTTTATAGACACAGAAAAAATTATTTTTTGGACCAGAAAACTTTTTCTACCTCTCAAAAGTACATATTCAAACAATTAATTGTATTTAAATCATATATAGTGAAATTCCTTTTTTTTTATAAAACTTTGGTTATCTAAAAAATTTGTTTGAATTTATTTAGATTTGGTACATACTAGCAACTAAATTTCTGATTTAATTAGTTTTATAGAATATAATGTATCATGTCATAAGAGTTAATATATTATGTCGAATATTTCTGGAACAGGATCAAAGATGCTCAAGATCAGTTAAGTGCACTTGACATGTAATTCGATTTGGAATAACTTAAAAATTTAACTCAACCTCTTTGTGATAAAATTAAATATGGTTATTGATGTAATTTTTGTTATAATTAGCACCAAAACTAATTTATTCACTAAGATCTGCTCCTGCATTAAATATCAACTACATTTTTGACTATTTAAATGTAATAATTGCAGAGAAATCTATTTTTTAAAGTTTTTGGATGATTAAAAACAACAAAATCAAATAATTTCTTATCTTAAATAAATCTGATGATTATCGTATTCGTGCACAAAATCAAAGTATTTTATCACAATATTTTAAATTTTAAGAAATTAATAAATGAAGTATAAAAAATGTACCGGAACAAAGTATCATTTATGCTTTTTTTCTTAGCTATGGAGGAAAAAACCTTTACCTGCTCCTTATGTTTTTGCAGGTAGTTCAGTAATATGGGTCTTACCTCCAGTCCGCATGCGCATCAGGTTAGGCGTCGGTTAGAGCTTCCCTGCGCTCCTGGTATGCACTGTAGGGTTTTCACCTACTAAAACAACCCCCATTACCTACCCTTATACTAGGGATACGCTACTTTATCAGGCCTTCGTTCTCTGTCCATGCATTCTTATTAATACTATCTACTATTTGGAACATGTTTCATATTTTCCTCACTATATTATTATGTACATGTAAACCGGGATGTTTCAATAGATTGTTCTGGATCTACATAATGTATTTGCCCCTTGGTACAAAATTCAAAATTAATCAATAATATATTGACTTAAGGACTATGTTTGACTTTTTTATTTAAGATGATCTTTGCTAAAAAATTATATTTTAATGAAAGGATCATTTAATCATTTGTAAAAATTTACTTCCAAAATTATGTCTTGCGAAGACTAATAATAAATGCAAAAAATATACCTCCGAATAATTATTTACATTTACTTTAAATATTCATAAATATCAATAAAAATTTTATCATATTGTAGCTCCGGAAATCAGCAGTCCCAGACTGCAACCTGTGTACATATATGGATCGGGGTCGGCGATTTGACCGGTCACTGAACACCCTATGCGCAGGGGACTCCAATGCTGCGAAATAAGACATTGAAATAAAATAAATATACTAAATTAGAAAATTAATTAGTCGTCATTGCCGACCGCCTAATTAGGTTTTAAAAACGTGTTCTGAGGTAATCCGCTAATATACGGTTACCACCGGTTAAAAGGTAAATATCGTGACTTTCTAACTCTGTCACGATAATATTATTACAAGAAGAAAAAAATTTATTTTACATCAAAATTAATTCAATAAAAAACAAATATTGGTTAACAATCATTTGTTTAAATGTTTTTTTTACAATTTACAAATGAGCAAAATACCAAAGTTTTTATTCAATATATATGGGCAAATTTTTATTTTAATTAAAAATAAGTGTAGAGAGTCTATATTTTTTTACAAATAATTTATTGTAAAATTTTAATGTTCATATAAGAATATCTAAATTTTAATAATTTTTTTAAACCATGTATATCAAATTTAATTCTGTCATGCTGAAAGGTTAAATTAAACTTATAAGCCTAAATAATGAGCTTCTTTAATTGTGTTAATATTTCTTTGAAAAAAAAATATTTTATTAAAAATGTACTAACTTTGAAAGATAAATACAATTAATATTTTGGATTATTACTAAAAATAATTTTACGTTAAAATATTAAAAAAAAGTATAAAAGATGCATTTATATTCTAGTAGAAAGTTTGTACCATTTTAATTTAAAACAATAATTAAGTTTTAATTTAACAGTAATTAGTATGCGCTATAATATACCATCAAGTTCGGAATTTTATTTTAAGAGCGTAACGTCATCAATATATTCTTAAATATTAAGCTTAAAATACATAAATAAAATTTTAGTAGAAGTAAATCGGTTCAGTGATACAAGAATTTGGTTTTATGGTACAGAGGATTCAATTAGCAATAAGGCGTTGTGATTCATTTCAAAACTAGTAATATTTTTAAATAGGAATGAAATATAAATATTGGTAAAATTTTTGCGAGATATTTGTTTGAAAAAAATTGATAGGAATTTTATTTTGGTTGAACAGGATATTCGAAAATTTTATTTTTAAAATATTATTAGTTAAATATATCTTTAAATACTTTAAATTTTTAAGTCAGAATTACGCATGTTAGTAAAATACATAGAAGAATTAGAAAATTAGAAGACAAAAAATTTTTAAGTTGGAAAAGAGCCAATAACCTTAAAAGTTGCGATATCTGATGGTGAATGAAACAAACATACAGGAAAACAAAGAAGATGAAAAGGCTAAACCGTCTGTCGATAAAGCAAGTATTTTGGAAGAAATTATAAGTAGATTAGTGAAAAAAGAATTCATTAAAGCCAGAGGAAAAAAACTCTTAAAATCCAAAAAATCTGGGAGTGTTAAGAATGTATCAAAAAATAAAAACAATATGGCACCAATAAATATGTCATCAAACAACGAGAATAATGCAAGTAATTATTTGGATTTTGGATCAATGTCCTCAAAGCATTTAAAAAAAATGGCTTCACAAAATAAATTTGACGAAAAAAAACAAGAAACGGGGAACAAACAACTTTGATACCCTTAATTATATTACAGTATGCTTAGTAAGATATAACATATCTACAGCTTAGCTTTTACATTTATTTTAGATATTTTTATTTATATCAATATAATATGTGTATCAATTATTTAATTTTCTCCATCAATTCAAAAAACGAATAAAAATTATTTAAGAATAGCTTATATCCACTACAGATAGAAAATTCTTTACTTAAATGAAACATTTCTTTCGATGACGCTAATTGTTGACCTAATATTACTGAAATAATAAAACAAATTGAAATATTTTTTTAATAAATGTGAATATTTAAGTTTAAATCCTTATTGACACTTGGATCAATAGTCTGTTATATGTCCTGCCTTTTTACATTGAATAAATAAATACGTAATTACAAATATTTACTAATGATATAATAATTTCAGTTTTTTAAAATTGTTTAAAAATTCATCTTGTAGTTCATTTTTTTATATTTTAATAAAATAAACAGAATGTAATTTTTAAATGATCGATTAAACAAATCATTAAATTCACAGATATAACCATTTCTCTAATACTCGCTATATTTGCTATTTTAAATCACCGGTGAATGTTAAGATTATTACTTCAATTCCAAAATTTCAAATTATATAAAAATTTATTTTAGTTTATAATAAAAGCAGAAAATAGATAAGGCTTCGATTTTTGTGATAATTCTTGAGAATGATTTTCCACTTAAACTTTGAACTTACTTATAGCAATTTTCATCTTTGTATAAAAGTAAATTTATATTTATCTTTTCATTTAAATAACCATGCATATTTAAATATATAAACATGTAATACGGTTTAAGTAATACAAAATATAAGGCTAAATTTTATATATATTACCTATTTATACTGTAAAATGTTATTAAAATAATGATGAATTTTTTTATGAATAATACCATTTAACAAAAAAATTATTCAAGGTTATTATTTTTAATATTTTTCATTATGATTTAAGAAATTAGAGTAGGAAATTTTTTGAAACAGAATTATAATTTTGGTATTATATCATGGTAATCCAGAGTAAACCTTCCAAACCAAATTATTGGATCTATAATTTACAGAATAAATATCGTTTGGCTTATTGTAAAAAATATTCTTCTAACCCTCTACTAATGAAGAGTAATCACAAATACAGAGTACAACTTAAAAATTTAATAATCCAATTGAATGAGTTTTTTTAGTTAAGGATTTTACATAGGGTTAATCATAAATGGAAACATTAAATAAACTATACACATTTCCGCTTAGTAATATTTCCATAATTTCTTCCATAGTTTTTAGTGGTCATAATTAATTTTTTTTATTGTTGTAACCCTTAAATGGGAACTGTAGGAAATATATTTTATTTTAATAACTTTTACTATCTGTATTTTACACAACTTTTATGGATCGATCTCAACTGGCTTAAGAATATGAGTACGTTATACAGATTGATTGGTCCTGATATATAACCTGTTTTTATTGAAGTTCATTATAATGCCAGACAGCACACTAATATATTTTTAAATATGTGCCTAAAAATTTTGTGATAAAAGCGATTTAAATTTGTAATTAAAATAATAAAACAGGTAGGAATATATATTAAAAAAAGATAAATTTCTTAGTTTAAGGTATTTCGAAAAAGAAAATGACCTCGTTTGTGCTTATGTTTCTAAATCTATTTATGTGTTTCTATAAATGCAAAATTTACTTACCACATGAACTCATTAAAAGAAACCACCTCCTTTAACAATAATATATAAAAACTAATGTATTTAAAGTTATGGTCTATATATATCAAGATATACAAGGTTTATATTGTTGCATTCGAAATTTTTGAATTTACATATTTCAAATTAGTCCGTTTACCTTAGAAAATACAAGAATCACCCTTTGAAATTATTGTTATAAGTTAATTTAGTTTCTTCTCTTTTTACAGGAAAATCACTGAACATGTCACAAATATAAAGAAAGATCCTGAAAGAGAACATACTAAAAAAGAATATTAATTTTATAATTTGTTGAATTATTTCAACAAGATCAAAACTATTAGTAATAAGTGTATTGCATCCTATAATTTTCTTCTAATAAAAAATTTTTTAAGAATTAATATTATTCACCCAATTTTGATTAAGAATAGGCTTCACAGATAATCCATGAGCTTTAGAAGAGTTCCTCTGTCACTTAAGATGGAAAATGGGAATCATCCCATATGATGTAAGATATATTGTATTTCAATTTATTGATGATAAATATTTTCCATTCCGTTCCCAATAGTAAGATAGATATCTTGATCAGAATGTTCATATTTTTCAATCGTTTAAAACTTCATCGATTGGTACGGGATTTATTGGCTGAGATAAAAAAGTAACGTTTTTTTATTTATTAAAGGAGAAAAATTCCTAATGGTTCGACTATAGATAATGGTGTATGTTATAAATCTTGCACATTAAAACATATTTTTTATAATTATTAAATTTTATATATGGTTCCTAAAAACAAAAAAATAAATTAGCAAAATTATAAAAAAGTTGAAATTTACATGAAAAATTGGAATACCAGAAGGGAAAATAAAAAAATTTGTGTTTTGGCGGAATGAAAATAAGAGTTAATTAATTATTATAAAAAGTAAAAAGTTTGCAGTTTTTCAATTAACAAAATATATCTGTCTTTCTCTTAATATTTGTCAACTGATTTAGATTATAGGTTTATGTTTACCATAGCCTTATCAAAAAGAATTTAAAAAATAAAAGTTTTTAAGGTTTATAAATGTAAGGATCTGGTAGAAGTTGTATTATCACAGTGACAGTATTCTATGAAACTATAAAAATTGATCGACAGATATAAAAGGAAAGCGGCGTATCTTACATTTAACCGAATTATCGAAATTTAGTTTGTGTAACAAATCTCTTTTCATGATTTCCCCAAAAAGAAGATTTATATGTATATGACTAATTTAAGAGAATTTACATAATTATTAATTAAAAATTGAATTCCTTATATTTTTGAAACTGTGATTAAAGAATATAGCAAAATCCGATTTGCAAGAAAAGTCCTTGAACCCCTTTTTATTAAAATTTTTACTTCTACAGTGTCCTCAAAGCTTCTTATATAAAAAATTTTTTAATTTTTTTAAAAATAAGTATAAAATTTATCTCCAGGAAAAAACATACTCTTGTGTGAAAAAATTATCGTTTAAAACTTAATAATAAACTTTAATACATGCAGTTCCATATTAAAACCTGCATGCATGAAAATGATTGTTAACAATTTTCATTTCTTAATAAATATAACTATAGGTTCAAAATAAAAAAATTAAAAATAATATATTCAATGACAAATCTTTAAGGGCGATATATCGGATCCGATCTGCAGGCTTAATTTGATTTCATTTCTAATGATTATAAAATTGAACTGTATTACTCATAATCCTGTTTTATTTTATGAACGGTATCATGATCCTTTTATTCTCATTAGAAAACTGGTGAATCTGTAGATATCATGAACACATGTAACATGATATTATGATCAAAAATAATCATATATAAAAGTAGTTTGCTAATATTTTTGCCGTTTGAATATTAAACGGACATTTTTCATAGCTTCATATCAAAGTAACAAACTAATTGAAAATATCAAATTTTCTCAAAAATGGTATACATGAACCGTGATACAAAATATAATAATTTTTAGTTTTTATTTGTTTATTTACTAACTAAAATCTTTAACAACTGCATTCAAAAGAAAAAAAACCTTAAATACACTATTTTGGAATAAAACCAATTCAAAAGAGTAACATAATAAGAGAGATGGTATTCTGGTGGAAATTTTTAAAAAATATTGTGGTGTCTTAAATTGGCAGAACCGGACCTAACCCGGTTTACGTCCAGGGATAAGGACATTCGGGAGCTTAGATCTCAGAATATCCAGTTGCTTGGACTTTCCAAATTACTAGATGAAATTGGGTATATACAAAAAAGAATAATGTATTTAAAAAGCAAACAATAGTTCTAGCTGTCCTAAACCAAAAATAGTAATGTAATCCCATCCTCGCCGCAAGGTCAACGTGATAATAATCGTAGGTATTCCGATATTATGCGGTTATGTCCGATTATATTATCAATACCGTCAGCATTAAGGTGCTGCACGGTAATATTTTGTAGTATATTTTCGTAATTAATTTTTAATAAAAATGGTTGTTTAAAGAAATTATTTTAGATAAAATATATTGCTCCTATTTAAAATATTTAAAGAAGTTAATTTTTGAATTAGTCATAATATTCTTCAATATTATCCAATTATAATATTATAGGATTGTTTCAAGCAACATTCGAAGTTGTTAGGAAGTGTTTGATAAGTAAAAGATGAGCAAGAGTAGGTGTATATTTCCCACAAACGATCATGCTCCCACTAAATTGATCATATGAAATCTATCACCACAGCCTCTATCCTAATTAATAGTATTCTTCATTTATTTAAAGAAATAGCGTTTAAACAAGTTCTCAATACTATAATACAGTGTCACATTCACTAATATTTATTCTTCGGTGAATATTAAGAGTAATTTGTAGAACAGAAATTACGTTGCAGATTATTAAAATAAAACCTAGTGTTATGTCTACTAAAGTGATTAAAGTAACCAGAACGTGGTTTTTAAGTAATCACCCCAAACGATAACTACGAATAGTCTGATTTTTATAAAATATGCATTAATTACTTCACATAAAATTTAGCCCATAAGTAAATACTGATGAAATAATAGGTTCGTTTAGATGTTAACTGGAACTTTATATCAGCCGTTCAAAATATCATTTAAACGGCTCTGTTAATGAAACTCTTGTGATATAAAACCATTCATAATATGCATTACTACATCGATTTAATCAACTTTCCATACGCTTTGTCATATTTCTTATCGTTAATTAAAATATTTGGAGCTATACCATTGAATAAACTATACGAATATCTAAAATGCGCTTAATACGGGGACTTAACTAGAGTAAATTTTTCTTTATTGACTATCTTTTAGAAAAATATTTTCAAAAATA
>LDMZ01067864.1:0-10557 GCA_001455285.1 Sphaeromyxa zaharoni
TTAGAGTGTTCTTCAGCATTAGGAATGAACAGTGGGAGGATCAAAGATTATCAGATAACAGCATCAACATCATTTAATGACCTTCATTTACCGTACCATGCAAGGTTGGATCGAGTGGAGAAAAACAGTTTTGGAGGTTGGTGCTCTTTTAAGGATTTGCCCGATGAATACTTACAAATATCCTTTGATAGAGATACCAGACTAACTGGTATTGCAACTCAAGGATTAGCATTAGTTGACGAATGGACGAGCCTATATAAACTTTCCTACCTACAGGGGTCAGACGGAATTTCGTATCAATTTTACAAAGAAAAAGATAACATAAAGGTACACAAACATCATAAAATTAACTCTCTTAAACAGGAATTTCATGGAAACGCTGATCAAAATACATCTGTGTTACATTGGTTGAAATTTCCAATAGTTTCAAACTCGTACAGAATATATCCCATTGAATTTCACGGCAAGGGATGTCTTAGGCTAGAGTTGTATGGTTGTGATGGTTAGAAAATGGTTAATATATTATTTTTTAAAGATTCAGAGTATCGTTCAAAGATTAATAATAGTGATAAGTTAGAACCTGTACTTACAATGGCGACTTCGAAACAGAACTTAACTGAAAGCGGTACATGGAATTCCCCATCCTCAAAAGTAGGATACACGAAAGTAGAGGATATTCCGATAGTCCCTGTGCTTTTTCTAAACTTTGAAAACATAACCAACGACGGTATGGTAACTGATGCTAGTGGGCATGGGAATGATGTTAAAGTCCGGCCTCCCATAGATATTGTTTTAAATATTTAAATGTTTTATAGTGGATCTAGGGACCTTTTAGTAGATCATGTGGGGCTGGAATTAAGCTTAACGGTGGGGCTTTGCAGGTCGATGGCGAATTTTTTTCGGAGAAGCCTCTTGATCAAATCACTATTGGGACGTGGGTTAAACTTTTTAGTAACAGTGGCCAACATACCATCTTCTCTACGTCATCCTCTAGATATCCTTCAGAAAAGCAGGTAAATAATCGTTCTCTCATTTTTGTAATAAAAAATTTAGATCGGTATTAAGCTTGAAGTTGACAGAGGTAGGGTCAGATGGAGTCATGTCAGGAAAGAAAATACATCCTTCGATATCACTACAGGATTACATGTTCCTGCGAACAAATGGACTCATATATGTGGTACTTATGATTCAAGAAATGAGGTGGCAGCGGTGTTTGTAAATAGTAAGTTAGCTGGACAGTCTGAAGGAAGTGGTACGTTGGTACAGGTTTTATATAGATATCCACCTAATTTTATTAGGATTGGTCTGGAAGTGCCTCTATTGGGAAATATTTTAAGAATAAGCAATTAAATGGGGAACTAGATGAATTCTATATGTTTAATAAGGTTCTGAGTCCAAGCAGAGTTGAAAAACTAATGAAGCGATGCGATTTTGAATTAGGTATGGTATCCTTCCTTGTGCGTATAGTCTAAGATTGTTCTCAACCTCTAGGTATGGAATCAGGAGATATTGGAGATGAACAAATCCTGGTTAGTTCAGAGTACAATCTTCACAGAGGGATTTACGGTAGATTAAACAAGGTTGGAATACAAGGCGACCCGGCAAGAACAGCTTGGTGTGCTGGAAGTGCAGACACCGAACCATATATTGATGTAGTATTCCCTGATAAGAAAACTATATACGGAATATCTATTCAAGGACTGGGTCTTTTTGATAACTGGGTCACTGGGTTTTTAGTTTGTTATAATCTTGTTGACAACGGAACAATGTTTTGTGTTAAAGAACATGGTCTTGACAAAGTATTTCAAGGGAACGATGATAAAGGTTCTGTTATAAAGCATATATTCCGGTATCCGTTCTCCACAGCACATATAAGGGTCAAACCTGTATCGTGGTTTGGAAACCACCTATGTATGCGTTTTGAGCTTTACGGATGCTCCATGGGTAATATACTGTTTGAATTGTTAGTTTAACCTTTCTAGATCTCTACCCGGATCCTTTCAGTACTTTTAGTAATATGCAATCTATACTGGAAGAGGCAGAATCATCTTCTCGAGATATTGTTCCTCAGTCCTATGGTGCATCAATTAATGATAAATGAACTTATTATTTAAGATGACTGTAATAATGCTCTTGGAATATCAAGCGGGGAGCTTGATGACCTCCACCTTACTTCCTCTGGGGATCTAGATATTGATCATGAGGCTCGATTTGGTCGGTTGTTCAAACCATCCAATGATAATGAAGGAAATTCTAGTTTTATTAGCAATTCAAATAGTAAGTCCAAGTGCTGGTGTGCACGTGATATAAATATTCGTCAGTATATAGAAGCTGACTTTGGGGAGGTAAATTGCCAGTTGTCATAATACGTTTTATTCAAAGGTGAAAAACGTCACTGCCATTGCAACCCAAGGATATGGAACTAAAGAAAACTGGGTGTCATCATTTCGGGTGGGATTTGCGAACGATATTGGCCCTGTTACATGGTACACTGAGGACGGAATCGAGAAGGTGATACGATATTACTATTCTATAACCTTCTTTAGATATTTGAAGCTAATTCCGATCGAAAAAAAATTGTAAAGAGCTATTTAAAAAAACCAATAGTAGCACAGTATATCAGGATAAATCCTAGATCTTGGGTCGGTCAACATATTTGCATGAGATTTGAGTTATTTGGTTGTACAAGTTATTTTAAATTTTTTTTTTAAATTTGATAAAAGATGCAATTATGTCTGACGATTTAAAATACATTACCTCTAATAATTCTATTAATATCACTTCAAAGGAGACCGTATCGAACCTATCAAGTATTATGGTATCACCCTCCGTAAAACAAGAAATAATACTGAATACTGAACAGAATAATGGATCCAATGTTCAAATCGCAAACAATTTAGTTGATGAACGCTTTCAGAACCCTCTACCAAGACCGAAGAACACGACGACGATGTTAGACCAGAAATTGGAGACATGGGAAGATTATGATCATGAACTTAAAAGTAATCATTCTCAAAAAAATTATAATGATGACATGGAAAGGGTTCCTGTCACTACTGCCCCGTTGAATAATTTCGAATTTTTTTCTAAAAACAGTGATAATAACGATAATATGTATTCGACCCAGACTAAAATTCCTGACGAGAGTATGAAGAAATGGGAAGACCTTATCCGTAAATATCCCGAATTAGAACTGCATGGTGTAACTCCTTCTTTGCTGGAATCAGTGAAACTGTTAGTTCCGAACCTTGAAGAACGGATTAATGATTATTTTAACAGAAAAGCATACGAACTTCCATCTTTTGTAGGTCAAACCCAACAATATATGGAGGTTGACAATAAGCCGTTTGTTACAACACAGGAATATCCATTGGTTGGTTCAACTGAGAATAATACTCGGAAAGGAATTATTGAACATTTTATTACAGATGAGCCAATCTTGTAAAATATATTTGTTTTTTTTCTATAGTGTTTAGTGCAGAACAGATGAATAACGTGTCAGTCGTTCGCACCCATCCGCTGATATCTTGGGTTGACCCAAACACGAATATTTGGTCCACGTATACAGATTGTAGTCAGAATTGTGGAATAGGGGTAAAAATGAGATCCCGAAAATGTGATTACCCTGTATGCCCTTCAGCAGGACTCGAAACAGAAACTATTCCTTGTTTTAATAAAATATGTATTCACTTTAAACATGACCCTTGATATATATACAAAGGCGAAGGAAGCAATCCTACCCAGGCTGAATGGTCAGCATTTACGACTTGTAACCAGAGGTGTGGGTCCGGGAAAAGTAGTAGATACCGTGTTTGTGATGGAACAAACTGTCCTGTACCTGGTTATGAGACTCAAATAATTGCATGTTGGAACCCAAGATGCCCTGGTTTTTCATGGATTAAGAGATATTAATTTTTAAGTTTGTCTCTTGGATTTTGAAATTCTAGAAGTTGAAAGATTAGTTGTAGATAGATCTGGAACAGGAAATCATGGGCGTATTGAAGGAGATGCCTTAATTGTGCAGCATGAAGAGCAGTGTGGAAATTATATTGACTTCAAAAGTATTATTTTCAATTAAAGGTTACCACTACTAGATAATGGAATAGTTGTTCTTCCTGATCAAACTTTTCGCAGTATTCCAATCAGTGGTATATCAATATGCTGTTGGGTACGAATCACAAATATTATGGCTAGAAATTCCATTTTTACAACGGAGATTGTATATGAAGCCGAAAAATATATGGGTATGAAATAAATAATTTAAGAAATCTTTCTATAAATGTGTTCTTATTTAATATACTACCCCATCAATCAAAAAAATAATGCAGAATATAAAATTTTAATGTTTCAGTTTAATCGTGAACCATTTTTTTCGAAAAAAATCTACCCTAAGGCATATTTAATTTGGGATAAATTTAAAAATATTTTAATTAGTCAACAAAATGCAAGATCCACTTCATGATATAAATAATATAACCTGGTTCATGGTAGGTAAAAAATTGTACTTGTTATTAAATGTCAATATCTATGATCTGAAGTGTTATCGAGATTCGAATTTCGTCAAAGTTTCGAGAGGAAAATGATTTATTCAAAATATTTGTAAAAAATAAAAGAATCCGTATATTTCTATGGTAGTTCCAATATCTCCAGTTAATTTTTACTAATAATACTTGATAAAGATCTTCCTCATTATATGGTTTATTTATAACTTAATCCAATAATTAATATAGATATTTTGAACCAATGTTAATCGCTTAGAAAAACCTCCCGGTGTAAGATAAATATACAAAAAAATTATTTTTTTGCAGTTATCATATTCTATGGAATGGTAGTATTACTTAAGACTTTCATTCGTTCTAAACGCTGAATTGATTGTAACGCTTAGAGAACTACCAGATATAGTGTAATGGTATTAGTTCTTTGTGGACTAGTGGTATGTCGTATGAATCGTAGTCATGCGGCCTTGGTGGTCAAGACGCTTTTAAGTAATTAAATATAAATGTTAACACAAGTAATAATTTGGTGAAACAACTATTTCTAAGAATAATGGTGCACCAAATTAAATAAAATTATAAATCTATATCCCTGACATTGGTCTAAGGATAGGCATAAAAATATCAAGTACCGTATTTTTCGGACTAAAAGGCTCACTTAAAATCCTTACATTTGCAAAAAAAATCGGCAATGCGCCTTATGTATGAAAATAGATCCGTTTACTGATATTGTGTGTTATAATACGGTGCGCCTTATCGTCCGAAAAATACGGTAACTTTTGTCCGAATCATGTGGATTATATATATCTCTTCGGTAAAACTTGGTGTAATATACCGTCTAACTTCGATTGTTTAGTAAAATTGTGGCAACGACTTTTCCCAGTTAGTCATATTAAAGGATAATTGTGGTTTAACTATTTTACTATCTCTTTAGATATAGGTTATTGGTTTGCTAGAAGCCCAATTTAGTATCTTTAGGCGAGTTCAAATTTATAGAACTTACAACAAAAATAATACAGTAGTTCGCCCTTCTTACTTTAAGAATTCTTTTACGGAGATATTTAGAGACCTTAAGAAAATTAATAGCTAATCGAATTACGGAGAAACTGCCACAAAAACTCTGGACCATGAATGTATTATTATATAATTGCATTTAAGTCTATTATGTCAAACGTTAATACAGGAGTCAGAGGACGTTAGATCGAAACGGAAACAAAAAAATAAAAATATTTCATACATTTTAGAATCCAATATTTACAAAACGTGTTTAGTACTTGTTTCTGTAAGCCTTAAAGAAAACTTTTTGCCGTATACCTCTAGAATCCACCAGTAAAGATATACACCTTAAAAACTGGCCTAATATAAATCATATATAGGTTTTGACTGAAGTTGCCTCATTTACGCATCAGCCTGAACGGATTTTCTTTCCGATTTATATTTTTAGAAAGAATTAAGAACAAGTGGATAAACTAATCGGAAATTGTGTAAAATATATTTGTTATTTCTAATTTCTTTTGAATCAGCGTGGCTGTGCATTAATAATGGCAGGTAACACATCTGGGTAGACATTTAGAGCCGTAAATCCAAATACTTGGTTCACTCATATATCACATAAAATGTTCTTATCAATAGGCATTGATCTAGTTTCTGATATATATTTATCAGCTAATCAAATTACTCCGGTTCGGCTTTTTTATATCTTTGAGCTAAATAAATTGTAATGATCATGGAAAAGGCGTAATTATGCTATTTATATATATTAAATAAAATAGTTTGCATATAAACTCAATTTAAGCTTGAAACCCCCTACCCGAAGACTTATATTGCCTAGTTTATAATACTAGAAATTTTAAATTCAGAATTTATCGCTATAAGAAATATAGTGTTAAGTATTACAGGGTAAGAGTGTTAGTAACCGGGGACAAAAGATAGGACATCTGACAATTTCGGATAGTCGTCGGTTCGATCTTGAATCCGAGTATTTTATAATTGAAATATTAAAATTTCGAAGAAATGAAATGTTCTAGATATTTGGTTTCCGAAGTTTAAAGCCTATACTAAACCTTTGAAATACTTTTTGCAAGGATTATATAAAATGTTAATATCCTAATATGAATAAATAATGGAACAAATGAATTTGTTTTTCTATGACTAATAAGAAAATTTTTTCTTTTTAAAATATATTTAAGATTATCGATTTTCATAAATAATATTATATATAGGTGGATATCATCTCGAAGTTGTAAATGGCTACATTAGATGGATGCATAGACATAATGAGTCTATACCTGTATTTAGTTCAATTACAAGGGAACCGGTAATCCAGCAAAATTTTTGGATGCATATTTGTGCAACATATGGAGAAGATCATATAGTTAAGATCTATGTAGACGGACGACTAGTTTTAGTCGAGTATGCATTGAATAATTTACCACTATCTGGGGATTTTGGAGTTAAAGTTATAGTTGGCGACTACGATTTTGATTCAAGACATTTTTCCGGACATATGGATGATTTTGTTATGTATGATTATTCTATTACTGAAAATCAAGTATTTGAAATTTTACAAGCACAAACAGTATGTAGTTCGAAAAAGTGAAATTATTGTAGATTATATTAGATTTGTAAAGTTTTTGAAATTAAATATGTTTTATGATTGCCAGACACATTGTAAAGACCCTATGTCTATACGCCAGTTTTCTTTTGTCTATTCTTTTCCATGAACTATTAAATAAGGTATCCAGACAATAGAAACATTTTGTTCTCCTTATATTTCAATTATTGAAATCTTAATAAGAAGTTCATAAAATGCATAAAGAAATATTTCTTTTCAAAATTGTTAACAGGGAATTATGACATGTATATGTATCTAATATTATAATTTTATATTATTAGATTTTGATAGCGAATAATTTATGGTTTTGACTCCTAAAATATATAGATTCTTGTACTTGTTTTATCGACTCAAAGTAATTGATGATAAACATGTCTTGATACCTGATTTTATTTACGAAATTATCATCGCATTAAATTGACCCTGACGAATAAAAATATTTGATATTTCTTTCAAAATTAATTTTAGCTGTAAAAAGTATCTTATATAAATATGTATTAATTTTTATATGAGAAACATTTCCGTATAAACTAAAAAAACATCAAAATTATACATAGTTATAAAATACTTATTTCTGCTCTATTAATGTTGTTTAAACGAAAAATTCAGAAATAGTTACATCATACACCATACAATACTAATGAAATAATGATCTAAAACCGAGTTCTTAGGTTATAATCAAGATTTTTTTTCCGTGGAATACTTTATTATTTTTTCTACTATTCGATCACAATAAAACTCGGATTGTCCGAAACTTTTTCAATTTATTCTTTTCCTTTCGGATTCTGAAGTATCGATTAATCAAGTAGTTTATTGTGATTGTATTAAAAGCTAAATTTCAGTTGGCTAAAAAAAGATTCTGATTATTTAATTGGGGGTCAATTTGGTTTAAAAGTGATATGTTAATCAAAATCTGTATTTATTCTATGCTATTCCCATTTTACTATTCATATATAAGGTAGGCATCTTTGATAGAATGAATAAATTCCCAACTCATGATTATATTTTGAAAACCAGATTTCCATGTAATACGTTGTAGACGCCATATTTAGTCTACCACAATTTTACTCAAACAAGAAAATTATTACATCTATTTTTCACAGATTAGAAGAAACCTTTCTTTTTATTTTTTTTAAAAAAGATAGGCACATTACAGATCATTAATATTGGTACTTGTTGAATAGATTGCAGAGTACTTGCCTTACAATTTTTTCAATTCTTCTAAATAATATCTGAAACGTTCGAAAAAATTTCGTATTATCTTCCCATAAAGTTTCAATGAAAAATAGCACAGCTTTTCTCTCTAATTCATTTTATCCTGTCAGCATTCGTCACTATGTTATTTATAATATTTATTAATCAGACTAAAGTGTAGGTTTTGTTAAATTTGTGTATAATTAGCATTGTTACGTAAAAAATAAAAATAAGAATATTATTGTCGTAACCGCTCGTTGTGGCGGACGGGGGACTTTTAGGACACGCCTTAACGGATATATAGTTATTTTATAATACATGAGTCTTTCTGTTTTATATGGCCAATACAAGTACACGCCACAAGCGGGCGGATACTCGACCTTAAATTTTTACCTAGGAACCTCCAAGGTTCCCTATAAGGTGTCAACAATATCTATAATAGTTATCTTTTTTCTACCTCTAATATATTTCATTAGATTAGGGACAGAAAATAGTGAATATTTGAGCTATTAGGATGTCTCAATAACATTTATGAGGCAATAGTGTCAATAAAACAAAGTTTGTTACTTAGTTATGATAAATGTTATATTTTAAAACAAATTTAGTTTACAATTGACAAAAAATTGTCGGTAGATCAAAAAATGAGAAAATAATTTTTGAATTGTTTCAAGGTTACACTGACACAACAGCAATCGGGATCATACACTGGAACCAGATAACATTACATTAACTTAGATGGATCGACTAGAAAGCTCCTAGTGGTTTCAATTAATACAATGCTTGCAAACATGAAAGGAATATTAACTACCACCTTTCCCTATTATTAAACCGTCTTAAGGCACGCTCCATTTCACCAAACCATTAACCGAATATATAAGTTACAGTTACTGCTTTTCCCTCAACTCCATTGAAAATAATCATAAAAACTATAGGAATATTTATTAATTCTTAACTTGAGGGCAGAGGAACTTTGATTCCTCATGATCAATCATGCGAATAAACTTTTTTCAAACACATTTGGAGTTAAATTTTAACATATATTTCGTAAAAAGAAATAAATTTATTAAGCAAAAAGGTAACTATTTTTATTTGTTTGATTAAAAAAATTAATATTTTATTAAAATCTTGAATTGTTACAGAAATTATTTTTGATTTACATAAATCATAACCTCAAAAACTATTGAGTTTATAAATGAGTAGAAAAAATGATTATCCAAAAATATGGTGACTTATTTTCACCTTCTGGATCTAAGGTTGACTGAAAATTAAAGCACTTATCTTTTTGTTAATTTTGATAAAATTTGTTTTAACTTCTTCTATGAAAGAAGTGATAAAAGCTGCAGTATGCTCATATAAATATTTTTTCTTTTTTATCATTTGGATATGCTTTTGCTATAAAGGTAGTCAATCTCTTGTTAAAACCAGTTTTTAGTAAATTTTGTTTGTTAAAAAGTTTTTTAATATGTTAATATCTAAAAAATTATTATGGTTGAACAATAACAGTGATACGAATATTCATATGTACTCTGAAGAATTTATAAACCAAAAGTGTAATTATTCACTTAAATTATAAAAATAAAAAATTTGAGTCAATCCAACTAATATAACTGTATTTCTGAATGAATGAAAATTTTAGTATAAAATATCGATAAAAGCAATTAAAAAATATTTATATGTAAAATAAGGGCTAATAATTAATCTATCTTATTTTCATTTCAGATTTATATTTAATAGGCTATAGTAACCCGAATTTTCGGCAAATATTAAAATATAAATACTTTGCGAATTCATTTTTTCAGAATGTCTATCAGTCCCAGATTATAGAGAATTAAACAGCCTTAAGATGATTGATGGGGTGACGTGGGTTATAAGACAAATGACGGACAAGTGAAATAAGCACCAAACTGGTCTTATTATCCTAACGGTGCAAAACTTCTTTAACAACAAATTCATTGTAAATCAGAAAAATAGTAAATCTAGGTGCTTAAAACTAAATAACTCCCGCCTTTTTGTAAAGAAGGTGACAAACGTAAAAGGATTGCCGCGCGGGTACATAAATTTACTTTTTCATATATAAGGCTTTAAAAAAGCTGGTGGCGGAAAATACAAACAGTTTTTTAAACTTTAGTTTAAAGCGTTATTTCGTTCTGTTGGACTTCAAACAGTCTCTCATCATGATTATACAAATTAATATTTTTTTTCTTAGCTATGGAGGAAAAAACATTTACCTGCTCCTTATGTATTCGGAGGCGGTTC
>LDMZ01067875.1:0-14510 GCA_001455285.1 Sphaeromyxa zaharoni
TTTTTTGCGGACAAATAAGAGGGGGAGTAGTGTAGAGTAGTCAAACATGGGGCGCTTGCGCATGTATAGATAGTTAGGTATTTTGCTGTCACTTTACATGTATCAACTTTTTATGTTAGAGCGAAAAAAAATCGTAAAATCAAGTTGAGTTTTTTTGGTTGGATAAGGCAAAATTGCAAATTTTTTTCATTGAATTTAGATTGCTGTGCAGATTAGGCAGTAGAATTTTTCAATTTATTATAAATAATTTACTTTATGTCTTGATTTCATTATTTATATTTTTAAAAAAATTCTGAATATTCGTATATCTGGGATCATTTTTGTAAATTATTTTAGGATCATTATTTTAAAGTATTATTATATATCAGGAAAATTGATATACTATTTTAAGAGATAATCATAACAAATATATTTAAATTGAAATATATCATTGAGGCCAGGAATCCGATCACCGATACAACGCATGATGGAGCGGATCAAATATTTTTTCCATTTCAGATATGGAATCGAAAGACTCGGGTAAAGGATCAAGATGCTAGTTACAGAAATATGAAATTAGTAGACGTCATCATTTCGTATTATTTTTAAAATTATGTAGCATAAAAGCGCATGCCAGGTAAGCGTAAAAAAATATATTTTTCAAATCGGTTACTGGTTGCGGATATTACACTATTTTGATTGTAATGTTATACCCTTAGAGCAGGCATGCGTAGTTGTAGTCAGAAACGTGTATCTCTAAATACAGTGTTTCAACATATTTTACATTCATGATGACAATCCAGTTGTCTTTAAAGCTTTAACATGAATTTTGTCATTTATATTTAAGTCTGCTGTGTTGGTGAATCAACCAACACGTGAAAAAATTACTTAAGTTAAAAATACCACTCCGCTGTGCTAAATTAATCTAATCGTCTCCAGTACTCTCAAAAATCTGTAGAAAATTTTGCTGGAATTACCACTCTCAGTTGTTAAATAAACACAAACCATAACAATTTAAGAAGCAAATGTTGCCTTAATATTTGTCCTTCCGATATATTTGAACGTGACCATCTGTCGTTTCTGCTATTATATTTTTGTGCTTATTCAAAATTTTTATCGGTGTGGAAGAGCCCTATATTATAATTTTTTCTATTTTTCCGACATTAATAGGCCTACTCTCTTTCCTACGACTTTGTATGGAAGCCAACATCAACATCTCGAACATCTTTTTTAAAGGTTGTTGACTCTTTGTAAAGTATCCCACAACTGACCTGAGTTTTTATTAACTTTTAATTTGCGTTTCGAATGATTAAGCTTTTCAAATTGCTTGCGAAATCAATAAATGCTCGTTGAACTTTAATAAGTAGGCTGTTTTCTTTCTCAGACTAAATATTTTCAATTTTCAGATTGCAATATAACCATAATGAATACAGAGACTTATTGATTTCATTAATTTCTAGCATTGAAAAATATTCATTTTTTTCTAGGAAGCAAATTTAAAAGCTATTAATATGCAGATGCTTAAATATCCCTTGTAAACTATATTATGAGTCTAAAAGCTAACTATCAACCACTTTCGTCAAATTTAGTTCCCCTAATTTTTATAATTCACTAGCTAATATCTGTTATTTAATATATATCGTACGTAGAGATCAACCGGTTACAAAATGGTAAGCATCAAGGAAGAAAGTTATATCAATCAAAGGGTACTATACCGTGGCTTCTGAAGGAATGTTTGAGTGGTTTATTTAGATAATTCTGAAACGTTTTAAGACTAACAAGCCAAAAACTGTTTTAAGAGATACGTAGCATTCACACTTGTTATAAATTCAAGTGTTTATTCACGGATTCCCTCAATTCGTTTTAAGAGAGTCGATCGATTTTTTATTCCAGAAGGGATAACTTATCATGTACTTCATTAGATTTTTGTTAAAACAAAAAATATTTGAGTTTAGGAGTAATATTATCGAAAAATTCTTGTCCCATTTTAATCTCAGCTTTTAAAATTTTGTTTAACATAAAACTTTAGTATATAAGCGTTCTACTTTGATAT
Source organism: Sphaeromyxa zaharoni (assembly GCA_001455285.1). Classification (NCBI taxonomy): domain Eukaryota; kingdom Metazoa; phylum Cnidaria; class Myxozoa; order Bivalvulida; family Sphaeromyxidae; genus Sphaeromyxa; species Sphaeromyxa zaharoni. The sequence continues at coordinate 2,033 of LDMZ01067875.1, forward strand.
TTTATAAACTCCAATATAATCAATCAGTGAGGTATGTTGAATGACCCATAAAAATCAGAACGTTGACCTCCTAAATATATTACCTGGGGTATGAGTCCAGTCAATATTACTGGATAATTAACAAAGAAGTAAATTAAATAAAAATATCACTTTATACCTAATATTCTATATTAGATAGCCATTTATGCCTGATTTGATCCTATATAAGGACCTTACGAAGGTTTAGTTGTTAGAATTTCGTTAACTAAATACGGCATAAATTGCATGATTTTCATGAGACATTCTTATTTCCGCGTTCTAGTTCACTAGTCACGAATTTCAAACAGGAATTACCTCCTCAAAGAGAACTTCAGTAGTTCACCCTCCGTTGCTTGGGTGTGATTATATCGCATTATAAAAAATTCTCTTATCTCAGCTACTTTCATCAATGTCACGTTTTAATAATATAAATTGATGATAAAGCATCAAAAGTTCATGTTGCAAAAAATGTTTCTTTATTAATTATCTTTTCATGAAACATATAATGAAGAACTTTTTTGGGAAATATACGACAGATATTAGACACTTGATGACCGTAACAATAATCTGTTAAAATGTACGTCGAATAATTTTACCAATGGGTAGGGTCCCTCTAGAAAAAAATATTATTTTATTTAATTTATTTGTCAGAATTGGCAGCTTTGTCCCAACGACACAAGAATATGAAAACAAATGTAAAAAAGGTTGAAGTTAAGCGTTTTGAAATGACAAAAATAAAAATGTCCCATTTTTTAAATAAATATATGCAATAGTACCCACTCACACATCATGGTTCAATTACATACTCTCCTTATAATATGGTAAAAGTGTAAATAATAAAAAAAAGTTTATTTTAAGTACAAAAATATATTTCAATCCCATTATTTTATTTGATAACGGGAAACAGAGGGTTTAACATAACCTAAGTACTAGAAACAAAATATAAATCAAAACACTATTACCAGCATACATGCAAGCAACAATGACAAGAATTCGAAAAACATACAATGTATACCACCTTTTAAGCATTAAAAGATAAACGAAGAGAAAAATTAAAATAATTGTGCAGGCCCAAGCACTGTAAAAATTTAAAATTTTCGTTCCTACCTAATAAAATCTAAATTAAAGCTCATCCTTATTGAGGCCTTTAGAATAAAATTCCTCCCAGCTTTGAGTCTCTTTAATAATAGGGAAATCCCCATTGATTGGATATGTTCCCTGTCGTCGAGTACTTAATGAAGAAATAAACTCATTGATACCTGTAACAGTTACCTTAAAATGTAAGAAACAACCTTTCACGTCAAAACTGTTCTTAAAGGGTATGTATACTTTCTTCGAATAACTGATTATAACCATAGCGGGATATCCAAAGTCGCCTACACCAACCATATCTTCAAGTTCGATATTAGATCCAGCCTCAGTCCAGACATAGCCATATGAATCGGCTCTAGATTTTGAAACTTTCTTGAGAGTGTTAACATAAGCTGAAAATTCAGTCTTTGTTGAATCCCTAGTAGAAGGAAGGAAAGCAACAAAGCAAAGTGATCTTTGACGACAATTTTCATCAAAAACTGCATCACTGGTCAGTTGTTCAAATTCAGGAGGTGGGATAAGCTGAGAAATCTTATCTTCCGCGAACTTTACGATTGATTCAACGTCCCTGCCACCATTATAATCAAGAAAATTGCTTTCATCCTTATTTGACTTTGCAGCAATGAACTTAATAGTTGGAAATCCTTTAATACCAAACCTTCAATAAGTTTTCAAAGTAAATCAAAAATGAACTTTTGAGCCAAAAATTGGTTTGCTGTGGCGTCTACGGCTGCAACATTAATCCTTCCATACAAGCGTTCAGCAGCGCTCTTCCATACGGGAGCAAGCGACTTACAATGCCCACACCAAGGAGCATAGAATTCAACCAACCAATGTTGCTCTGAATCATAAACATTCTGAGAAAAATTGGCATCATTAAGTTCGATTACATACGTCTCCTATACTGGATGCATATCAAAAAGGAAAATTTACACGAGGATTCTATCGCAACATCAGCAAAAAAATTAAAGAAAAATTCAACTCAAAAATATAATAAAGAAAACTATAAAGTAAGCACCAAAACAGTGTTATCTAATAAACAGACTCATATGGATTTTTAGTGTTTCATGTACATACATATTATATGAACCGAAATACCGTTACGGTTTAAAATAATCATTGAACACATTACCGTTAAACTCCACTGTTATAGATTAATAGAAATAAAAATTAAGCATAATTTTTAGCTTTTTCAGGCAAGAGTTACTTTTACTAATTATTAAGTCATTCTCAGCATGATCATTGAAATGATATTTTACTTTAAACCAATGTTTCTTACCTTCTTTAATATATAACATATTACTTGTTATTTATTAATAATATGATATATATTATCTATCGGTTAATTTATAAAGGGAACCTCTTTTAAAGTCTTAAAATTAAATAATTAAAAAAATAAAAACTTTACTAAAACTCAAAAATGATGAAGCAGAGCTTAGGACATATCGAAAGATAAAGAAAGATGTATAATAACAGTCCTTAAACCTATTACTTGCGTTTAAAATAAACTTTTAAACAACAACACAAATTTGAGTTTTTTCTTATTTGTTTAAGCTGAGACTTTGACCCATCAATATAGCATATACTTTATCATTTTGAAGATGTTCCTAACATAAAATGACGACATTCAAACGCCACCATAGTCATAACTTAATGAATAAATACATCAAATCAAGAAAGTCATCAAAAAAGTAAAAAATGTTGTTAATATAAAATCAATAAACATTAAGGTCTTTATAGTTTTTAATTTATTATTAATCTTTGTAATTAGCTTTTATAATTAATTTAAAAACTTTAATTAAGGCTATGAAATAACTTTTATGGTCATATGACTCTAGTCGTTTTCAACCATTCATGTAATATATATTTTTCATAAATTAAACTAATTTTGGAAACCGTTACATCAGGATTAAGCTTATAAAATATAGTTACATTTTACAGAAGTTTGATATATCTATTTAATACATTACATGCAAATCAATAATTGAATATCAATTTATCTTAAAGCTATAAGAAAAACCTTCTAGCTTCTGTTTAACACTTTATTAAGTAAAATATACATAATATAAAACTCATCCTCAAGTATCATTAGTATGGGTCTTGAATATTTAAATCTAATCATACGTGGTTCCTCCTACATCAAGTAGGTAGAGACGGTCCTATTATATAAAATAATAATTGGTTTTAAAAAGTATATATAATGCATTAATCAGCTAATATGAAAGAGCTGATGAAAATCATTACGATAGAACCCAAATTTATGAAATTTAAAAAGTTAAGAGTACCGGTTTTGCGAATCCCTTTTCTTTCAGCCTTGGTTCAATAGATTCTTCGATCATCTTTTTGAGCTTTATTACCAGCGATCGAACATTGGGTTTCTCCTTGAAGTTTTCAAACTTATTTGACCGTTTTTTAAATATCTTTATTGTCGGAAAAGATGAAACCTTGAGAGATTTACACAAAGGGCATTCAGAACTGCCATCAACTTTGTAGAATGATACCAGCCCACTCATCACGTCCGACACAATTTGAAACACTTTCTCAGTGTCCACACATTTCGGACAACCACTATACACGCTTTTATCGATAAAAAAAATATTTACGATGATTTGGTGAATAAGATACATGAAAATTCAAGTTCCGTATCAGAGCCATCAAAGGAAGAGCCGTGGAAGTTCTTAACTATTAGTTCTTCCAAAACACAGCCCCGCAATAAGATGTATGCTAGCGAAAGCAAGAACAAACTCGACATTGAAGAACAGTCCCAGATTCAAACTAAGGAAACGGAAAACCCCGCACGCTTAACGACCAGGAAATACATGTCATAAACTGATTGGCTCTTTCATTAAATTTTTTTTCTTATATGTGCACATTACTATATGTCCCTAAACTTTGATTTATCTAGTTTATAAAGGAGTCTGGTTCCAACAATATTACCTCATGAGCTCACCTTGAATAAATCTCGAAAATTTTTAGAATAAATTATTTTTGTAATTTGGCTACTGTATATGATACGCAAAGTAAAAGGCAGTAGTGTCAGGAAGTTCCGTGCCAGGTTCTGAGACTCCGTCACTCACGCAATCCCGGGATGTCACCGCCCAAGACATCGTAGAGTACATCTCTCAAATCTCGTGGACGAAGCCCTCCTGTTTGCGAGCTTCCATCCATTTGTTACATGAGTATTTTTGGAAGTTAGATCTTCAATTTAATAGGGACCTTATCATGTTTGTTGATAGAAATGATTTAGATTTGTGTGTTCATGTGATTCTGTAGTGACGATATGTCATTGGTATGACATAAATATTTTTAATTTATACTGGCCAGATACGGAAAACATTATATTTGGAAAATTAACTCAAATCATTGCTTCCAAATCTTTTCAACTTAAAAAATGTTAATAAAAATTTTATAAATTAAATAATAATTCACTTGTTTTATCTTCTAATAATTTGAGGACTAAGTTTCCAGCATTTTTTCTAACATGAAAGAGAATTTTCGTCTTTAACAAAACTTTCTTAAGAAATTTGATGACATCTGTCGATTACCTTCGACATAACTCGTAAATATTAAAGACCACGTTTAGGCGGTCGGAGAGATTTTTAGATTCTTCTATATATTGGGTAGTGTGGTAACATATTAAGCATATTGAATTTATCGGAAGGGACCAATGGCACCTATCCTGGGAGGTCATATACGGGGTCTTCCGTGTTCAATACTTTATTAAAAACGGGTACTGTAATATTCTTGCTAGGACATACGTATTTATGCATAGAAATCTAATCGGCACTATAAATTATTGTTTAAAAAATAATTATTTGCAATATTGGATATTTTTTCCTGCTCTTTTAACATAATCTATACCGATATGAGAATAGATGCTTTAAAAATTTAAACTACGAGCAAAAGAAATAAATTACATCAGATAAATTTTTTTACTTGCCCAGTGTTATACCGTTGGATGATGGCTCTTGCTAAACTAATAGATAGTATTGATTTAACAACTAATTCATTGTTAAATGGATGGAAATTGTAAATTGATCTTCAAACGGCCTCGCAATCAATTACGGAGGTGATATACAAAGGAATGTTATTATACGTAGAGACCATCTTTCTGTACTGATCTAATATATTTAAAGTTTTAAATATTATAAAAATAAAATATTTAAGAATGATAAACTTTTAGTAAGATATTATATGAAATTATATTTTGAGCTACATTAACGAGGGTAAGTTTATACGATTAAAAAATTTGTAACCCTTTATTCAGAAAATTATTATTTTAATTTTGAAAATATAATAATTCAGGTCATAATAACAGTTTAAAATATATTCACGATGAATTGTACTGCTGATGGATTACCTTGACACATCGTACAAGTCTTTTGAATGAGCCACACGAAAAAAATCATAAATTTAAAAAAATGTTAAAACCAAATAGAAATAAAAAAATTCTAGAACTAGCATACACCTGAAAATGAAACAATCTCAGAAGTTTTTAACGGGTTAGCACGAAAATAAACGTAACGAACGACGTAAAGTTTACTATCCCTAGTGCGTAGAACGTGGAAAAAAATAAATAAAGTCTCTGCCTTAATGTTTTTGAACGAACGAATCCATAATAAATGGCAATTTCTAAATCTTTAAACCAGCCAGCGATATTCTGTCGAAGGCAATATTATTCCTTCTTTTCTTTTATTACATGTTCAATTTGTCAATAATGGACATAAAAAATAAGCTTGAGTTTAGATATATCTTTAAATTATTTAGATAGACTAATTTTTTTTTAATATACTCAAAATAATAACAATTGTTAGAAAACACCCCTTTGATATTCATCGCTATGATTTTCCAGTAGTTCTTTACATGGATTATCCATATTTTATATAAAATTTTAACAATATTTAGATTAACATTTTATTTAACTAATAAATAACAGTAAGGTAAGGTGCAGACAGATTCGGGTAGAAGAAATTTGTTCAAAAATATTTTTAAAAGCTTGATCACTGTGGTGAAAGTGAAAAGTTAGATTAAGTAGGTATAGCTTTAACACGATACTACTTAATAAGCCAAAAGAAATTTATTGATTTTACCCTAATAAATTTATTTCACCTCATTTTGTCGAAAATATGATAAAACGAAGTTAGAACCTTAATTTCTGTTTTTAATTTAGGTCTGAATTTTCATATCGTGCAATTAACATTTTGATACTTAGAAATTAAAGCATATTGTTAATACGGATGCAATTTTTGTATATTTTCTTGAAAATAAAATTTTTCAAAATTCTATTTAAATTTAAATATATTTAATAAAATAAAATTTTTTTAAGATTAACAGAGAGAAATCAATGAGCCGTAAATTTTATTTCTTTTAACAAGAGAATACATACTAATTGAATATTACTGCATAGATCTGATATAAAATCACCACTATCAGTGTGTCAAAGAATTACAAAACAAAAAAACAAGAGAAAACAGCTGAAGAAGCAACCTTAAGCATATTTTTATGAATTTACAATTCACCAGTACTTTGGTGTGAAGTTCTTGTTAAAATATCAATTTCATGTTAGTAATCATTTATCTGATTATTTTGAACTTGAGGATTTAAATTATTTTAAAAACAATTGAATTAAATATCTTTAAACTTCTACGAAAACTGAAATTAGTTTCATACCTAATCAGATTAAATATCATAAAATCTGTACTGTATATTCAATACCATGTTAGTATCTCGGAGATTTTTTAGCCTTTCACTTTAATCCCACACCGATTCTAATGCAAAAAAGAATTTGAACTTATTACTTATTTGTGAAATCCTAGGTGATTATGTCTAATACAGAGTCTCAAAAAGAAGCAGAAAATATATCTATTCCCTTGACCAGAACATCCAAGCCCCATATAATTATTACACCGGAGACGTTTAAAAGTAGTCTTCCAAAACAGGTCTTAAATTATTGGTCATGTTCCTATAGTTAAAACTACCTTATACCTTTACCGTTTAATGAAAATACTCGAACAATTAAAATTATTCCTCTTTTATTCTCAGTGTTTGGCGATTGAACTAGCGTATTCCTTGTAATCTCAAACCCAAAAATGAACACGCAACCAATTTTTATTTATAGACACTTTGCAATGCAATTCAAATCTTAAAATTTGTGCCAAATATTAATTCACAAATTGCAAATAAACTACAGCATTAAAGGCACACCAAACAGAGTTCAAGAATTACTGACCCAACTATATCAGTAAGTGAAAGCTGTTCTATATCAAAATCCACGGATGATAGATTGTTTTAAACAAGGACTAATTCACCATGATCCAGAAAAGAAAGTTTACTTATATAATAGAGCAATTTTATGGAGTTATACTCATGGAAAAAAGAAAACAAACAAAAATACTTGGAATGAAAATTAATAGACTCAAACTCCATAAATCTTCCACCAGCATAACATTTTCATAAAAAAGTCGGGATACCCAGGAGCCTTCTCCAATGGATATCAGATAAGTCTAAAATCAATTCGATTCATTATAAATACATATTGCATGAATTGTCATGAACGATTAATGGTCCTACAGTAACAAAGGGTTTAAGCAATTGTTCCACAAGATATGATTACGAAGTAATTCTAATTACATAAAAAAATGTGACATAAATCTATAAAAATAATTATCAATAAGAACGAACTGCTTAACTATACTCTACGTACGATTAGATATATAACTTAACTAAGCTATAAGAAAATAGTATGAAAAACTCTATTTCTTAGGCTTTATAACCTTAAGCTCCCACGAAAACCTGGCTTTGAATCGTTTGTCATCATCCAGAAGTGTGCTTGATATTTTGTATGTCCCCTTTGCCAGTTTGCCAGCAGGAGTAACACCCTCTTCGATCTTAACGCATATCGGCTCTGTACAAGCCGGGAAACAACCCATCATAGCGTTGACTTTATCAAGTGGAAATTTCTTTTTAGAAACCACATGATCGTATTTAAGTCCATACACAATTCCAGATTTGATCTAAACCGTTAAAGCCAGCAGATCGTCGCATCATACAGTCATATTAATAAAAGAAGTATATTGCATATTTTCTACAATCATCTGCTTCAATTCAAGCTTATAAACTGCCAAAGAATGTCAATACCAACTATCAAACTTACCATCGTCAGGACTCTTACGGGTTTTCATAAACTCATTCATTCCTAACACTATCAATATAGGAAAAGGATCAAACTACCTTTAAGGTCATAAACAAGTTCTGTCTTATCCTCACACCTAATAACCAGGCTGTGAAATTCAACATCGAGCTCAGAAGCAGCTAGATATTTAATTACATAAGGATTAATAGGATATAACCTTCCTTAACATTACCCAGTAAGGACTGTTTGTATTTGTTAAGAGCTTCGTCGTCTTTGTCAGCGTCAAGAATCTGGTTCACCGACTTCTGTTCAGGTACCTTAAAGTCAACTTTATCCTCCTCCTGCTCAACTTCCAATGCCTTGGAAATTTCGGCCAACTCCTTTTGATCCGAGGCACTCATAGAAAAATTATCTCAACCAGATGTCAGAATTATTGAACAGCGCGGATGCGGCTCAAACCACTCCCACCGAAACGATCCGTTTTTCCCGATCTTTTAATGGATGCCCAAATTTGGGAATTTTGAGAAATGTTTTATCACTTGATATTTTCGTTTAAATTTCTTTCTCGCATACATTTGATCCATAGTCATGTTTTGAGACATTAGAGTCTGAGCAACCATTATTTCAATGGATTTTTTAATTTAAAGGATTACTCAATCAAAAAACGTAATCTGCTTCTTTTTCCCAAGTTTAGTGAAGTGTATTTTACATTTTTCTTGATAATATTGTTACTGGTTGCTTCGAGAGTGTTTATATCGTTTTCTATTTGGTTTCACTAAGTTATCTGATATAGTCGATTCATAAATTTCCATTACTTTAGTCCTATTCATTTTGTGGGGATCCGTAATTCTTGTAACTCTGGGTGTATAACTGATGAATCAAACCGTAATTTTGTCCATTAACTTAATTTTTCATAAATTATTTTTTACATATAGCATTAAAAAAGTTACGAGGCAATAATTTTTAGGGCTTTTAACAAGTAAAGAAAGATATTGATTTTGTAGTCTAAAATATTATTCTAGTTATTTATTCAAGGTACTTAAACAAGAAAATGGTTAACATCGGACGTTTCAGAAGGGGTTGAAAGTAACCCTTATTATTAAGTCCTGAGATAATTAAGAGTTAACTTATGTCTATCCTCCAAAATAGTTAGCATGAAATTAAGTCGTGATGAATGAGTGAGTACATTAAAACTGCAAAATGTATGCCTTATCAATACATCTGACTAGTGTAAAAAAATAAAATAAGGGTCTTTTTTACATGCACAACATTTCTTCCCCTCAGCTGAGAAATTACAGTTACAGCAACATAAGGTATCCTGTCAGTCTCTTTTAACCCTCAATCAAGAAAAATAATATGCAGTAATTGTTGCTCAATATTGCCATACGTCCCAGGCAAGGCTTTGTTCCGTAAGTAGGACACGAAAACGGACTTGGTTCGTTGAACCTTCCTTTGGTTTTGGAGCTCCCTTGGTTCAGTACCTTCATCTTTTCAATTTTTGTAATTTGGCCTCACTATATTTAAAAAAAACTAAAATATATTTAATAAAAACAAATATCAGTATTTATAGCTAACCACATTTGTCCTATTCGGTGTGTCCTGCCGAGCCCGACTGCAACCGAATCCGTAGCACCACAAATATCATCAGGTTATTTGCATTGGAATCTATTGATTTGTTCTGCTTCTCTTTACACGCTAAAATTCAGATATTTATTAACCGATTTAATCAAGGTTCGTCTGAATAAGATAATCGGAAAAACCCAAAATTCTCCAAATAAGGATGAATTTTGCCCGAAAGTAACATTTAAAAAATGTGTATTTGAATCTTTAATACTTTGTGGCTTCCATATTATTTGATTAATATTTCAGTTTTTTATTATTATCTTTTACACCCTTATCCAAAACATTGATATCTAAAAACTTTTAAATTTAGTTTTAAGAAACGCTCTAGCTTTTGAGCAATAAGCTAGCATGTAGATAGTGACTTGAACTAAACATATTTTCTTTGATGATTTTTTTATTTATTTAAGTAAAGAGTAGTGTCGTGGTTCGGGATTCTATGATTCCTAAAATAGTTTTCCAAGCATGCCATATTTTTGTTAAGAATGAAGATATGATAAGAATAAATAAATAAATTGTTAATAATACGTATTATGTAGTCACGCTAGAAAAAGAATATATCCGTCCATCCTCGGAAAGTACGACAGTAGTATTGGAGGTTCTGAATCATTCGACAATATTTTTAATTTCCATTAATTTATTGTTTTATAATATTACCTAATGTAAAAGTTGAAGAGAATTATTTTTATAGATTCTCAAATTTCACCAATCAACAGGCTTACTTGAATAATTCAATATTTGGCAATAGAAAAAGATTTTTAAATTAGATTCGAATTCTTGGAAATATTAACATCATTCATAAAATTTTTAACCTCATGAATCACAGTATGCAATCAATTTTTTGAACTTTTTTGGACAAATGTATTGGTATTAATTTTATTATCATAACGTTTATTCAAAATTAAAATATACAAAATTTAAGCTATAATATTTAAGTATTTTTTTGAAGGGCAAAAACACCTAAATAGGGATTCAGCGTTTAAACTGACCTTCTGGTTCCAGCCCCTGGATTTTGCACTAAAAGACATTGAATAAAATGAAAGCTAGCTTAAAAATACAAAATTATAAATATTTAAAATCTACAATCGTTCCACGCTTTATAACAATTTAATGAATGTTGACTAAGCAACGGGAATATATTTTCAATTTTTTATTAAAAAATATCTTTAAGCTTTGGATAGGCGCAGTTTTTCAAAATATATCAAATTAAAAAGTTTTTTTTACCTCCCAACAAAGTTGCAAAAAACACAATAATTATTACAAAAATTATTCTTAATTTATTCAGAACTTGATAGATAATTTAGAAAATAACACTTCATAATTGCATTCAAAAAACGTTTATTCATTTTTGCGAATATTTTAAAATGAAATTACGTTACAATCCAGATTTAGACCACAATCTGTTTAGATAAATATACATTTTTACTGTAACAAAAATAAAAATTAATCTAATCTGCTGTGCCTCTCCAAATAAATAACTGACCTTTATATATAGTTAAGTAAAAAGTACACTTTTTCCGTTTTAAATTTAAATTTCGTTCATAATTCGTTTTATAAACGCATTCAAAATCTGAGGTTTCACTGATAGTTTTTTCATTACTCATAAGATGACTAAAAGTTCACTAAAATTTATCCAATTGTGTAATAATTTTTTGTATTTCCAGAAGGTTTTTCTTCTCGGATATAGTTTAAATTATCTATAAATAATCAAACAACAGTTTTATGTCGTTTCTCAGCAATTGGTCTCACTTTTTTCCTTTAAATAAAAGCTTATTAAATTTTATCATAGGATGTTTGAGGTAATTATGCCATGCAATGCAATATCATGAACCTTTTTATCATGTTTATTAAATTGGAAGTAGTTTCAGATAAAATAATATTACCTGATATTGTCTTAAAACTCTTTTTACATTGTGTTAATCATTTATTTTTTTCAATAATTCTCATTTAAAAATAGATTTCTTAGCCTTAACAGCCTAAAAACGGAACTCATTAGAGCTAAGATCCACTTTACCACATCTTTAGAAAATATCGCCGATGATCCATTCCGTCTGAACATTAGAGCAGATAATTTCAATATTTTTAAAACGGTATCGGTGGTAAGCATACCTCAGACACCTACCGAAAGTATGTTTCCATCGGAATAAGAGCGCTATCAGAAGAAGGCGAGCGGTTGTATTTAGTTTTAAAAAGACTTAATGCACGAGCTTCTTTTTTATTTAAAAATATACATTTTTAGGTCAATTCCGACATTTTTCAAATGAATTCCAACAATTTTTATTTATAGAGAAATATATTAATGCCTTTTAATTTCTTAGTTGTTTATATTTCAGCATATAATTTTTTTTGATTTGATTTCTTTATATTAAAAATATTTCACATTTTATTAAAATATAGATATGCCAGCGCAACATTTAGAGATATATATATATTATTGTTAGGTTACTATTTAGCTATGAGTGTAGGGTAGTCCAGTAGCAGAATTTGTTATATTTCGGAGCATGTGCCGGAACCATCACTGACAGTCACTTTCAGTTATTTCGTTAATTGCAGTTCTAATTAGATCTGATAGTGATCCTTCAATTCCACTACTTATTTCTGCTCTAACGAATATCT
>LDMZ01067880.1:0-12888 GCA_001455285.1 Sphaeromyxa zaharoni
TTTCACCTACTAAAACAGCCCCCATTACCTACCCTTATACTAGGGCTACGCTACCTTATCAGGTCTTCGTTATCTAATGACGCCATCACATAGCATCGGCTTTTGTATATAGGATTATTTAATCAGACATGCGTGTAACGATAGATTTAACTTTTTACTCCTTGCGATGGGTTATTATTTATTATAGTTATTGTATTTGCAGATATATTATATTTTTCACTAAATGAGGTATTGAATCTGTGTAAAAAAATCAAGGACTAATTCTATTTATTTAATGTGTTAAATTTTATAAAGTTCTAGGTTATATATCTATCATTTAATTAGTCCATACATTCTTGGGTAGAAGGAATATTTCTTATCATAAAAGCTAATATTATGTATTTGACAAAGGATATTAATTTTTCTATTGCATCCGTACTTTAAGATTCAATGAGTAAATCTGTGTGGTTTCATTTCTATTATAATATTATTTTTTATTTGAAATTTTCTAAAATGCGTAACTGTAGAATGATAGTGCCATCGGTACGCATAAAAAATAATTATCTTAACATATTAGATATAATTTCCGTTGAGATATTCGTATCAGTTTAAGAATAAACACTTATTATGAAGTCGAATATGCCTTATTCAGCTGATTTTGCTCTGAGATCTTTTAAACAGAACCACATGTAAATTGCAAATAGCTATTTACATTTATTCAATTACGGTTTGTTCTCTCTGTAGGCAACTTAGATATGGACAACCATACCTCTATAAAAAACACTTACATGAAACAATTTAGCTTTGGGAATTATTTCCTATCAGTATAGAACAAATAATGGGTCTAAAATTAATAAGAAATTATTTACATAACATCCCTAATGATATATAGAAAGATTGTCAATATTAAAAATTTTATTCATGTAGCGGTTTTCGAGATCAATCCTTAAAGAAAATACTTAGCTATATTGATATATAGTCAGTTACAAATTTAACAATTTTTTAAAAAGCACTTAAATAAAAATAGCATTACTAATTAAACACTAAACCAACTGTAATCCCAATAAGCTGATATAATAATTATTTAAAGTTTATAAAAATTATAACAATCTTAAACGTTCTACATAATAATTTTATACAAACATCTTAAAATTATCTGGTAAAAAATAATATAAATTAGATTTCATTAATTATTTTGATGGAAATTTCTCCGTCTAATGCTATAAAATTTATCATGCGCTTTTAAGATCGACAACGACAATATATCTATTTAAAAATAAATAAGTAAAATTGCTGTAACAACGTAAAAGTTTAACATCTCAATAAAGCGTAAACAGTTAAAAAATTACTTTATTATGAAATATTTTCCAATGACTCAAGTATCCTTTTATTTATAGGATGTAAAATTATTTAAAACTTAATTACAAAAATATAGATATTAACATAAAAATCTTAATAAAGTAACGAAATCATTGAAAAAGCGATTTTTAAAAAATGTTACACACCAGGAGAAAATAGCCTAAATGAAAATAACAATTCGAGATATGAATTCTTCGAACAGATATTATATAAAAATTAAACATATGCGATGGGTCAATAATGAATCTATTTTTTATGAAATAATAAAGTGTCTATTAGTGAATAATTACTTTTAAACTTTTAATAAAATTTTGGAGAAAAACTTGCTCTATCGCATATAAATTGCATTAAAAACATTAAAGCATTAAAAGGTATGTTTTTTTTTATCACGGAATTATTTATTACGATTTCGTTAGCTTAAAGAATTGTCTCACAGATTAAGTAACTGTTTATAAAATGTTGATTCTTCGAATGGTAAGATATTCTATTATATTTTGTTGAAAATAAAAGTCTGTAAGAAAATACTAAGACCAGCTCAACTTTTTCTTGAAAGTAAAAAAACCAATGAATATTCAAATTATTTGAAATCTAGCCTCGTAAATAATTTCTGTGTTTGTTAATTTTGTTTCAAACTACTACTGCAATAATTCCAAATATATATGCATAATTTTTGATCAAGCTGCTTATCAAAAAAACTTTCGCTGTATTCCTTTTCTAAAGTTTAGATATTTGAGCTTTGTATATTTAACAAAGTTTTTAAAATAGAACATATTGTAGGACACAGTTAATATCTTAAATACTGTAATCTAATGAAAGTTTACCATCTTTCCTGTTTTGCTTAAAGAAAAATGTTAGTAGCATTTACCATTATTTTTTTAATATAATTAACTTCACGATATTTATCAATAATCGATCACACATAGCCAGGAATCTCTGTAAGATAACCTCTAATGCGAAATCATTTAGCATAATCCATCTGTTACCTATCGCTTATAAGATGGTAATATTCTTAATTCTAAGCATAAATTCCTTTTGAATTTTTTAAAAAAAATTTATTGGTATTTAGAAACTTCTTTTTTTTTGGCGATGTATAGATTTCCAAAAATTAATCCAGATGATTGGTGGAAAAATGTTTACTATGGGTCACAATTAATGAGTATTTACTCTGTTTAATAAAATTTAAGAATGATTCATAAATAAAATTAATAAATTATCATAAAGTTTCTGATGAATAGCTGCTATTTTTTAAAGATTCTAAAAAAAATAAGGGCATAATGTTTAAAACTTTGCAAGTAGTCAAATGGTGTTTATAAGTAAATAATCACAAAAATATTTCGAACTTGCGTTTATTGCTAAGTGTAAAAGCCAATAATGATAATAGAAATTGCTATAAATATTAAAAACCAGACTAATATGTGATATTTAATAAAGATGAATAAATTAATATTTTAAAAATAAAGCATCAAATAAAAAAAGCGATCCTAATAATAATAGTAACAAGCGAGTGAAGGTTTTATGAATAAAATTTTAAATTAAAGGATAACTAGAGGACTGTTATCAATTTCAGTAACTGATAGTTCATCAATCGCCTTTTTGAAGCGACTATTAACATTGCTAATAGGGGATGGTTCCAAAAGAAGCAACCTACTTAATATACACTGTATTTGAGGACAAAATGCTGCAAGCTGGTCATCTTTATACTCACAACTCCTTTTATAAAGCTCTCTCTAATAGGATATATCATTTAAAAAATTTAAACCTTTTTTAGAATCTTCTTTAGCAAAACTAAAGCTGGAACAAATCTACCAATATCAAAGGTCCTAGTCAAATAACGTAAAATCGAACCAGTAAGTGTAAAAGAAGAATATCTAAACGTACGATATGGAGTCAGACCCAAAATGGTAGAAAGCATTCCAACAGCTTGAGCGGACAAATCTGCAGGTCCGTAAATTATTGTATCTCTTATCATAAGCGTAAGTGGCATGATTCCAACACCCTCAATACCAAAAACAGGAATTTCGTGTATTTGCAACCCAGAGTATACACCAAAGTAAAATTTAAAGCTGTTCCAGAAAAAAACAAACCTTCTAATAAGTTCTTCCTTATCAAGATTCAAAAGTAAAATATCAAATATTTCCATAACATCTAGTCCAACTTGGATATTTTTCGTATTCAATAACTGAACAAGACATGGAAATAATACTTTACACATTTTCTCGTTTTCGCTCCGAACTTCGCAACAAAATTTCAAAATTTTACATATACTGGTTAATTTTGATTCCTCCATTTGAGGATTGCATCCAGATAGCTTCTTAACTATAAACCGAATCTCCTTATGAGCAAAGCCAGTTATTATTAGTTTAACAGATTCTAAACGATCCTCAGTCATTTTTACACATAGAGCGGTAACCAGAGCATTAAATATTCCCAATAGTTGTTCATCATTGAATGTTCCAGAAAGAACTGAAACTACCGCATCTATTAGTTCAAGATTAATTACTTTCGAAGTTAGTTTTGGGAGAATCATATCAATTATTTTTTTATTTTTAGCAACTATAATATATTTAATAATCTCTGCAGAATTTGAATCGAAGTCATCATTTATAGAGTTTTCAAGATATTGATTTAGCTTTGATTGAACCATTTCAATACCACCATTTTCAAAAATTTTAATAAAACCGATTGCAGAATGTTTCCTTACAAAAAGACTGCCATTTTCCAATAATTTACAAACTGGTTCTAAAAACAAATCACATAATTTCGGAACACACGGTATAAGATGTATATAAAAGTGAGAAATTCCAACTAAATCTGCTTCAGATATAGCGTGAGTCTGAAACTCATCTAATTCTGATAAAAATATCTTCATAGTATTATCAGATGCAGATTCAACATAAGCACGAATACATCCAGATCCAATTTCAAACATTAATTTCGTTTCATTTGAAAAGCATTCGCATATATATCTAATCAGGTTTCTAACAATATCACTTAAGATATTGTGGTTATTTCCAATTATATTTTTCCACAGTCTAAAAGCTTCATTTCGAACATAAGCATCCGTATCAGATCGAGCAAAATATATTCTTGAAAATAAATCGTTTCTTAAATCTTCACCAAAATGATCTGTTAATTTCCGTAAAACACTACTGTCCTCTATCTGAGATTCAGACGATAGATCTAGAAACACTTATTAAAGAATTTCCATAGATTAATCACTAGATAACATTTTTACACAATTTAAAGATTTAAAATAAGTACTACATAATTTAAAAGTGATAAATTTGAGCAAATAGTTTAATAAGAATACTTTATATATGAAAATATATCTTTATTTAGAAACAAAAGATAGAAAAATAACGAACTTATATATCCGACTAATAAAATTGAAATATAATTATCAAATGATTAGAATTAAATCAAGAAAAGCTAGTTTCATACGTTATAAAAAATAAAAGACATGTAAGAAAAATTTAAACTGTAATATAAGAACACATAAAATTAAGTAAAAGGTACTATTTTCATATTTTTCAAACTAAGAATTCATAAAACATGCAAAAGTTTCTATCCCTATAAGACAGGCTTGTTTCATCAGCATAACATGAACGTCACAAAAATAAATTAATATAACGATATATTGATTTACATGCTTAATTCGTTCTGAAAATACGATGATATCTAAAATCATTAAAAATATTTGACAATGTACAAATAAATGAACTCACATGATTCAATTTCAAGGTAAAACGTATTGAAATATTTGAAAATGGGAAACAATAATATAAGTTCCAATAAAAAACTTATTAAGCAAATGATCAAAGAATGACATAGAAAATGGTCTCTCGTGATAATGTAAAAATGTATTTGATAAAACTTTTAACTAAACTATCATCGAAACCATTACTTATATTTAAAATAAATATATGAATCAAGATGGTTCTTAGACCAACGTTTAAAATTTTTAAATCCAAAAATCGAATTAAATATTCATAAAATATTGAATTTAAAGGAACTTAGGTTTTGAAATCGACATTGCATTTTAGTATAATAAAAAATTCATTAGATATATTTTTGATTAAGAACAAAACAGAACCAATTTACAGATTTAACTGCATTATATGTTTATAGCAAGTTTAGAAAAATGACATTTTTTAGTTTTATAACTCGACCAAGTGTTATATCCGTCAATAATGAAACAAATAATTTTCTTTATATGGGAGTTTCATGAAATTTGATTCATATAATCAGAAATTTTTCATCCTCCCTAACCTTCCCGTTTATATATCTAACCTGAAAAATTTAAATTGTTAACTGATATAGGAATTTAAAATCAGATACAAATTTTAAACTTGAGCTTTTATACAGTCGTTGGAATTAAATTAAGGAAACTAGATATCATTTCAGTGAGAACTTAGTCTGCTTTGCTTTTTATAACTAACGTAGTAACTATGATATTAAATATTGTTCAAGAAATTAATTTACATTTTTATAATTTTTAATTCCAATCAGTATACATCAAACTACGAAATATAAAAAATAAGCTACTTTAAGCTCAAGAAAGTCCGAAAATTTGAAAAATAATATACAAACGTTCATACCCTTCTCTGGGGTTGTGAGCCTATTCAAATAAGAATTAAGCTCAATATAAAGTGATATTTCCAAATGAACCAAATGATGTTGCCATTGAGTTCACAATTAAGTTCATAAAACATGAAAGATGTAAAATAACCTAAAAGTATAACTTATAATATCTTACCGACATCTTGCATCAGTTTCATATTGAATTGATCAAATCATAAATTAAAAAGTATATAGATTCGATCTTTCACAATAACTAAAGTTATTAAGTCATAAATATAGAAACTAATATGAAGAGAGTAATTTTTTTATAAATTGAATAACTGAGCCCAACTTTCTGAATATTATTTTTCATGTTTACTTATACACAGTAATTATTATACATTATAATATCAAAAACAGCAAATTATAGATATGAAGTTACTACTTGACAGCAAAAAACAGTTTTAATTTTTAATATTTTAATTTTCTAAAATCTAAGTATACATGCAATGTTTAAAAGGTAGTATAGAAAATAGAAAAAGTAGAAAAAATATTTACCAGTTTGTCTAACTGAAGTTTCTAAGTGCCATAGAATGTTTAAAAACGTAAAGGAAAAATTATCAAAAATATATAGAACAAAACCTGTAACTTGTTTCAAACACTAAAACTTTGTTATAATTTTTATATCATACCGAATTATATGATATAATATTGTTATATCACTAGAATTTGACTAAAAATGTATTAAGGAAAGACAGTTTATATGAACAAACTAAAATTACTAGAATTGTAAAACCTAATAGTTATATTTAATCACAACAAAATTAATCATCGACTAATATAAATATGGTCAAAGATAAATAGTGAAATTAAAAGATATAAAAGAATCATTAATAGTGGTAAGTATTATAAACATATGGATTCACAGAATAGATAAATTATTAAATTTTTCTATCTGAATGAGTGATAGTGCATTATCGTATATTTTAATATAATTATATGAAAAATATAAATTTCCCCAGAAATTTACTACTAGATATAAAATGAAGATATCAGCTACTTTGTTATTTTGACAAAAATCGAATTTGCCAATGCTAAGGTAATTAAATGTTATCAAATAATAAGAATATGTAATCAATTAAAATAGAAAAAGTTATGACTGATTTTTTTGGTGATTCAATGAAAATTTAAACTAAATATAATACCAGCAAAAATAAAGCGTAAAGGGAGTATAAACGTTAGAGAAGTAAGTAATTTAAGAACGCTGCAGTAGGTAGGACGAGAAAAAATATACATAACAAAGAACAATTAATCATGGGAATGTAAAAAGAGATTGGAGATAATCTTAAAAATTAAAGCAATGTTATATCAAAAATTACCAAACAAAACTATACTTCCAGCATCATTAAAAAATGAAATAGATAAGCTTTACTCAATTTTAAATATAAGAGGATTAAAAAATACCTAAAAACAAATTATTTATCATTTGAAAAGCTGAAGTATTCTTAATTACCATGGCAATATACATAACGAAGTATAAAAAATTACCTTCGTCAACAAAAGCTCCAGCTCTAGAAAAACCGGACATGGTTATCATTAATTCTCTTAGAAGTTTTATCGATCCGAGTCTGATGTTCCACGATTCATCTATCAATCCGCTTTCAACATACGGAATGAGTAAATGAGTAACTTCAGATTTATATACACTCATCAAACTTTGTCCTGCTAACAGTGAGGTATGTGAAATTCTATCAGAGCGGGAGGTAAGGTTCGATGAAATTGATTTTATTACCATTTGTATAAAAGGCAAGAACTTTTCCTTGATTGCAAAAGGTGCATTAACATAGAAATATAAGTAAGCACTTTTTGTGATATCATTATAATCATCACCTAACGTAATTTTTATGCTTTTGTTCATAATGGTTATTAAAGCCTCCTGATCCATAGAAACAAAAACAAACGCAAGGGATTTCGACAGACTGGACTGCATATGCTCATTCTCAGCTTTTAACATTTCATTTTCCAAATAATTGCGTAAATTAATTCTCTCCTCATTATTGGAAATACATGAGAGCGATCCAAGTGTTTGCGCTGAAAAATCACGAATATCAGGAGAACTATGTTTAACCAAATCTTTTAGTTTCGAAGAAATTTTAGACAAGTAATATTGGATATCTTTTGCGCCTGACAGTTCGTGAATATGGAGAAGGATCTGAAGCGATTTTTTAATAATCGAAGAAGAGGAAGAATCTAAACCATACATTATTATTGGTATTAGAACCGCAAGAGACGGAGCATCAAGCCTATTTTTAAATTCGGTACTTACAAACTCTTCAACAAATTTTCCACAATTCTTTACTGGATGATTAAGTGTTTCTAAAATTAATTGCTTCATGGATACCATTTCAGGATTATTTATTACTGATAATACATTTTTAATGGAGGAAATAGCAGCCTCAGAAATTTTTCTCGAAGGATCTGAGATCATTGGGATAATAAGAGGAATAATTTTTGGAAGATACATCGCAACTGGAGTAGGAGCTGAATGTACAACTGACGACAAAATACCTAGACATTCACACCGTATGGGACTTTCAACACAAGAGATTTGTCTAACAAGCCTTGGAATGATTGTACTTATAGCAAAGACTGTTGAATATCTCATAATAGAATATTCGGTCTCTAATACTATTTTTTTAATTGTGGAACTACAGCTACAAGACAGATATAACAATTTTTCCATTAAATCAGAAGAATAGGGCTCGATTAGTGTAGGGCAAACGCTACAAAGAGATGAAAGCATGTATAAATAAGGGGTAATAATCTTATTTTTATCACTGTTTGCAACTGCATCAAGTATTATATCAAGAAGCTTGCATCTTAAAAGGTGTTCAATTCCTAAAAACTTTATAACACCAGCTAAAATATAACAATGACCAAATTGAACATTATTAGATGATGCATCAATAGCATTTGAAAAGCAATCGCGATAAATTTCATCAACAGGCTTGTGAAAATACTGAAACATGTTTGGAAGGTAACTGGAAATTCGAATCGAAACTTCTTTGGATGTAGAAGATAAAATAAGATCTAAAACATAGGAAAGAACAATTTTCTCAATAATGATTTTATCGGACAAATATTGAAAAATTTTTGACAATATTATAGCTAAGCATTGACGAGAAATATCTAGGGATGCTTTAGCATTTTTTATTGTTTTCATCTTCTCTTGAACCATTTCAAATAGCTCTTGAGATTTATTTTTTCCATGCATATCCATAAATTTTTCACAAATAAATAAAACCTTATTAGTTACCTCAGTATCATTATCCATACATAAAGTGTTCAATAAAAATTTTATTAGTATTAGAAATTCTTTGTCGTTGGCAAAATTCACTAATATCTCAATTCCATTTATAACACCAATTCTTTTTTCCCATTGTCCTAAACCACTCGAAAAATCTGTTTTTACTTTTACTCCCTAGGTCAATTTATTAAAAATAAAAAATTTGTTAAAAAAATTATAGTATATTTTATTTACAAATATGGAACTACAAAACTTTAAAAATAAAATAAAAAAGCAAATTTGCAAAATAACAATGAGTTATGCAATATATTTCTAAGACTTTATTACAAACCTTCGAACAAGAATTATATATTAGAAACAATTGGTGTATAAATGGTTCAAGATTCGGGTTGGTTTCGCTTAAAAAGACAAATAACAAAGTACATGAGCAAGATCTTATGACTTCAGAAATGCTAACTAACTCTTCGATTAGACACAACGGATCAATATCCTCAACTTTCAAACCAAGATCGGATACCAAATTTGATGCGTTAACGGATATGTCTTCATTAGTTTCGTTAACAAGGATAAATAAACGACAATGTAGCTTTTTAAAAGTCTCTTGATCGATAATCTTGATGCTATCCTTAGTATGATATACACAATCGAGCATGGTGGCCCTTATATCAAGATCAGCGTTTGTTAGTTCATCAATTAGTGACGCAAGTGTAAATTCGGACGGACCAAGAGGTAAGGGTAATTCAGAATTTTCATAAGCTAATCCGATCAATATATTGCATATACGACGTTTAAATGGATATGATTTGATTGAAGAGGCCAATTTTATTCTTTCGATTAAGAAACTGTAAACGCTTTGAATAATACAATTGATAGATGGATGGTAGTATTTGTCTTCCACGTCAAAATAAAAACATGACATTTTTACAGCATTCTCCAAAATATCTAAGAATAATCCGACCGTATCTTCGGTTACACTATTATTGTTAACATTAAGAAAGTAATTCATAAAAGGAAAAAGAATCGAAATAAGCGTAATATTTAGCGTTATTTCTCTGTGCTGCGATTCGAAATATTTTGAGATAGTAGAAAGACTCTGCACGATGTGAATGTTTATTGGACATAATTCAAAATCTGGAGGAAGGTGACATGGAATATTAAGTATTCTTAAAGAAACAATTGCAACTTTTTTCCCAATATCCCAATTAAAATGCTCACATGAAAGCCTATTGCAAATACTAATTATTATATTTAATGAGCTACTTGCAATCAGTATATTCTTAATAGCTTCGAGCATTTTAGTGAAAATATAGGGCGAAATATGCTTCAGAAAATATAAATCAACTCCTGCAACTATACCTTTTAACAACGCAAAAGAAATTTCGGAAGTTCTAAAACAGCTTTCAACAATATTTCTAACAATGGTTTCTTTATTAAGACAATTTTCAACTGACTCTAACAAACGAAGGGGCATTTTTAAAATTTCATTATGGTTACTTTTACCAAGGGAAATAAGCGAATAAATGTTCATTTCAATTATTGAATCTCTATCCAATGTTTTTGATTTTGACAAACTAATTTTAATATTCCTAGGTATTTCATATAAAAAGGTTTCGAAAGCCAGTCTAATCTCGGGATCAAAAATATGATCGGAAGATGTTTTCCAAATTGAAATTGATTCAGTCGTGATTTTGAGAAAATCATCTTCAAACAAAGAATTCAAGCATTTTTCTAACGTTTTTATAAGTAATTCCGTAGACGATCCACAAAATATTTTTGCAGCCCAAACACGACCAGAATTATGGAACTGAGGGTCAAAAAGTTTCTCAAAAACAAAGTCAGGTTTAGAAAGCACAATAACATCAGGAGAGGCCCCTAAGGATGATGCTAAAGAAACGTAACGATTCGTCAATTCAGAGCCAAATACATCGTTATACATTAAAAATGATAATTTAAATATATTTTCTTCAAAAAAATCAATATCATCAACATTTTTCAAAACATATTTAGCTAAAATAGTCACACAACTAAGAATTCTCGCAGAGGATAACATAGACCATTTCCAAAATAATTCAGACACAGATCTTGATTGTAAACGTCCATATATACAAATAGTTTCATCAATTTTTTGAATACCGGTAACATAAAGGGTTTTGAGATTTTCCTGTGATGCCTTGCCACTAAGAGTTGGTAGTTTTAAACTGAATTTATTGAAAATTTTTTTATCACAATGTAACATGACGGTTAAAAGTAAATGACTAAATTCTGTTATAATGTAATTATATTCAGCAAAAGGCATAAGAGATTCAAAAAGAATGATTATAGCTTCAAAATAGGAATTTGAATTAAAAGAAACGTTAGTTAAACTTAAAAAGATTTTAAGATTTTCAATTGTAACGAGTTTATTTTTGTCTGACCGATCCATTTGGTCACTATAAACCAAACATAAAGTTAAATATATACCCAGTTCTGAATTAGTGACACTATATGGTGGTTTTAAAATGATCTGAAAAATTTTAGAAATCTCATTCAATTTTTCCTTTGTAATTAATGATTGATCATATAATATCGTATTCGAAATTGCTCTTATTGCATGAAGAGCCCAGGTTATTTTTTGTTTAAATTTACATCGTACAGTATCAAATAAACTATTAACAAAATCTCTATGGCTGTCAAGAGATGGCACCCATAACGCGTATGTTTTGATGCAAGCAATATTGCATTTTTCAATATCTGCACTATTCAAAACAGATATAAAATTTTCTGAAAAATATTTTGAAATTTTATTGAAACGGTTAGGTTTTATTGGAGAAGCTTTGATAATGGTCTTCAAAACTAAAAATTATACAAAAAAAACATATATAATACCTTTAATAATTTTTACCCTTTGATCAACTGGTACAGCTATGTTCTTTTTATCTAGTCAAATGAATATAAAATTACTGGTATTGAACCTTTCAGAATCATAATAATGCTTTTTAAAATTATTAGAAGACTATCTTCGTTCCTTGAGTGCTTTATTAACGACAAAATAATCTGGTAGCAATATTCAAAGTTTTTCATATTTCCTTCTTTCAAAATTCCTTTATTATAAGATTATTATATCTTAAAATACTAAAAAACAAAAATTATTTCGTTATAACTACACAAAATAATATTCATCGCATATTTATATTAAAAAATAAGGATATCATTTTGTTTAATGCATATTTAATAAGAAATTTTTCCAATTATAAAGAAAATACCAAACCAAATTTTATTTAGTAAAAATTGATTTGAATACAGTAAACACTTGCTTGTCGTTAATAATTGGAACGGAGATCCTCCTGCGATTTTATTTTATATAATTTTTAATGGAATAAAGATTTTTTAAACCCCTTTTTTCAACGCGGTAGCGATTTTTAAAAAATTTTTATTTTTATTAATTTACAAAGAAATAATTAATTATACGAAAATTTTCATTCTATATTAATGTCAGTTTGGTGAATATTAAAATTTAAAACCGAGTATCCAATTGTAATAATTCAATGCCAATAAAATAATTTTAGTATTTCAGATGAGTATCTGATATTACCGAGTATAACTTGACATAAGAATCAGGTTAATAACTTATATGTTGCAAACTAAATCACGCGTTGTTGCATTCGATAAGATTAATTAATTTGAAGCTAAAATAGATAAAAAAA
>LDMZ01067882.1:0-10879 GCA_001455285.1 Sphaeromyxa zaharoni
GAAAGGCAAGAAAGTAATGCCTCAGTAACTGCCGCGCCGGTTCCCATATGAAATTCAATTAGATCCAAAAAAATGAAGTGAAGTTCTCTAAATTTGACGATTTGGCATTTCAAGTACACAATTAGGGTAGATTTTTTGCTTTAAGTAGTTGAATTATCAATCAAAACAGATATTTCCCCATTTCCTTCTAGTATTTCAGTGCAAATCCTTTTTTTCATTTCCACAGCTATATGATAGGATATATTTGTTGCTAAGAAACGGGAACGTAAACCATGCGGGATGTCAGCACCGTTAAGTTCTTGAAGCTCCAGTAACTCAAAGTGATCTGAAAAAAGTTTGCAGTTCTTAGCAATAAAGTATGCTGTACGAAATATCTTGTAAGTTTAATTCATTTAACCGATCCACAATTTCCCCCAAGCATAATAATTTGCAGCCTTTTCAATTCTTGTTGCCTTTATGTGCACCTATGAATTTGCATGTCGGAGACAATTCTTCCTTAATGTAGCGAGCTGTAAACTTCTCGTTTTACCGTGGTAACCAATTAAAATTGAAACCCACTCAATGTTAATACTGAGGCCTTGGGTTATCACTACATACAGACTACCCACTTCGGAACAAATTAAACACCCAAGTTTTCCTTTTTCAGATATAAGTCATGGTTAGATCCTTTACTTTTCCCCCCACATTTCCGCGGCCAAATTTCTGGAATACTCCGAACACCAATCTGGTCTTCATTCTCCTTTCAAGTCATATTAATAGTTTCAGAATTTTTATGTTCAAGGTTTGGGGTTCCTTCATCCTTCTTTCTTTTTACTAACAATGTATCAAGTGTCATAGCTTTTGTTTCTGATCCATAATCTGATGGATTAAAATTAAAAACTGAATTTAGATGGTGTTTAAAAATTTCTTTAATGCATTAAACCGGTTGAATCATTAGCGGAGACGCAATTACCACGATAAATTTAACATTATATTTCAGTGAAATATTGTGACGTAGATGCGTTTAAACAAAAAAATATTTTGAAAGTTTTCTAACATAAATATATTTCATAATTTTGTAAGATATTGATATGAATTTTTTGACGTAAAACTAAATCAATTTTGGCGTGAATTTACCGGGGAATACCACCGGATAGTTGTTCAAAATAATTAAGCTGACCTTCATCACAAAATTCACACACTAATAGATGAATAAAAAACCTTTAATGAAATAGAAACACGTGTTCAGAATATAACTTCAAAATTTATATGCAACGTTGAATTTGGCGCCAAATTAATTTTGTTTTTCCACAAAGAATTGATAACAATATCTAAAAAAACAAATAAAATTATGAAATACAAATACGATATAAAACCTTAAGAATATTTTTTGTTAAAACACATCTAACTCACAATATTTCACTGAAATATACTGTTGAATTGCGGTTGGGTTATAGTCACTGCGTTTTCAATCGCAGTTAATATCGGGCGATCATAACGATTTTTTCACTTGGCTGAACGTGGAAAATACCCTTTTCGGTGCGTGGATTTTTACATACACAGTGATGACTTATCAAATTTTGCTTCACGCGGTAGGCTGCAAAGCTTCGAGCACACATGTTAGAAACACTTTAGCTTTCTACGTCCACTCACAGTAGTAATACAGATGTTGTGTAAACCATTTTATTTTTCGTATTCCAAGACATGATTCCGGGGAAATTAAACGCACGACCACAGCAGAAGTATATCTGAGAAGTTAATTGGGAGGACCTGATTTTTATCGACTTATCTTTAGCAATGAGAGAAGATTTTACAAATGTGAGGGAATAAATTTGTTAATATGGGTTCTGTCATGTAACAATACTTCCAATGCACAGAGTATGACCTAAGTATTAATTATGGTAATTGCGTCTCGGTTTATGATTCAACGTGTTTAATAATTCAATAGTTTAAATTTTCAACCGGTTTAATGGATTATCGAAGATGGTTAATGAACAAAAACTAACCTACGATACAGGGATAAAGTATAAATCCAAAAAAAAATTTGCAAATTCAAAACTTATAATTTAGAGGAATTATATCTTAAAAGTTATTTCTTTTAAAAAAGTATTATATTTAACAAATACCCTAGTATAGAAAAAGTGAAGTCAAAAATTTTCACCCACTGGATACCCTTAAGTGAAGTGTTTCTAAAAAAAAGTGGGTGGACAGCGATATCCCGTGATCCCCTCTAATACACCACTGATTGTAGGTATATTTTACATATTGTATATAAGAGAATCAAGATATTTTATAGATAAGGTTTAACGTTACGGTGATGATGCTATTGTAATATAAAAATTATAAATAAAAAACAATTATACGGAAAAATCATGAAATTTATTTAATACCAGATAACAGTCGAAAATATTTGAGTTGTTAAAATTTCCAAAAATTATGGGTATTCCTACAAATGGTTTGGGAAATAATATTTATAGTAAAACTTTTTTTAAAAAATTGTTTTATATTATTTGTGATTTTTTTATATATTAGTAATTGTGGACAGAATTTTATTCATTATCTTCAAATATTATTTTAAAAATCCTTTTTTAATATTTTTGTTTTAACTATATTTAACATATATAGTCTTAATACATTAAAAAGAAATTTTTCTCTTGATATCAGATTCGAGGTATAATAGCGACTGACGGAGCTTAAAAATGTATACGTATATTTTGTATAACCCTTTATATATGTTTTATTTTATAATATCAATATATATTTGTATAATCACTTGGAATTTAGAACATTTACAATAATTAATTTTATTAGAATTTTTTTTGTGTTCGTTTAAATAAAACCCAGTAATATTATTAAAATTAAAATTTAATTAGATGTTTTCATGTTTTCTCTATTAATGATTTTTGAATACAAAGGATAATTTCAAATATTCCAAAATTTGTTTAGGCTTTTAACTGTATATATGTAAAACTTATGTACAATTTAATATCTGATGAACGGATTAAACAAATTTATATAACAAATTTTGTGTTAAGGCTTTCAATTTCAAACAATATAAATTAAATTCTATTTCAGATAGTCTCTTTGAAATAAATTCATTAGTTACAATATATTTCTAAAAATCATCGTATTGTTTTATATTTAATTCAAGCTATATATATTGACATG
This sequence comes from Sphaeromyxa zaharoni, assembly GCA_001455285.1. Lineage (NCBI taxonomy): Eukaryota > Metazoa > Cnidaria > Myxozoa > Bivalvulida > Sphaeromyxidae > Sphaeromyxa > Sphaeromyxa zaharoni. Next base: position 3,148 of record LDMZ01067882.1, read on the forward strand.
ATTAAAAAAACACATTTTTTATTATTTCGTATATATCTCTAGAAAGATTCAATATGTATTTTTAAAAAGATATTAACATATATAAGCAATATTAGGAAGGCATTATTTATTATATAAATCTTTATTATGAGTTCAGTGATAAAAATTTTACTTTGCGTATATTGATAAAATTGTTACCTAGATGTGAACACGAAAAAAAAAATTTTTATCTAGCATAAATACCATATAATCCATTTTAAAAACTTTAATGATGCATTTATTTGATAATTTTTGAACCCCTTGATGCACTATCGATTAAAATATTCCGAAATAGAATGAATAAACTATTACCGAATAAAATTTTTTCCTAAATTTCTATAAATAATTAATCCAAAATTAAAATAATATTGTTATCCCATTATTAAAAAGTTTTGATTGACAAGCTTAAAGTTATGTTTTTTAAATTACATTATCATATAATGGAAAAGAATTAGTAACTAGTTTACGGAGCTTCATGAATACTGATTTGTATTTCGTGTAATATATAAGGAAATAAAAATATAGTGAAAGCCTAGATGTATACATATATATATTATTTTTTTGCCATCACGATTCAGAAACGAAATCCTTATAAATATCATCAAGCAATATATTTTTCGAAAAATATTTAAAAAATTCATGCTAATATTGGAGAACATATATATAATCTGGAAGCATTCTCGCAAGAATATGATTTATTACACTCATAGGTTTTGCTCAGAGATAAAATTTGTGAAAGAAAGGCATAATCTTAACAATTTTATTTCATTTTTTGGCATATATACACAAAAAAAATTTTTAATTTGTTCATTTACCGATTATATGAAAAACGAAACGTGTAATATATATCTAGATATTGGTGATGTATAATGTTTATTATATACAACCTGATCAAGAAAAATTTGAAAAATTTTTTTTTACTAATAATTTCTTTATTTGTTACATTCAAATGCGAATTTTTTTCCTGCATTTTTGAACAAAAATAAAAAAAGTGAAAATATTTTTTTATTCGTATTATATAATTTATTTTATAAAATCATACATTTTAAACTGTTTTTTTATTTTAACATGTATTCTTTGTTTTGTTATGACTTATATCCATCACAAAATCATATGTATTTTTATATATATTTAAAAATATTTGAGAATTACTAAATTTAGATTTTGATCATCTTCATAACTATGCGAACATTTGTGATTTTTCATTATAAATCATGAATTGCAAAATTAATTCCCTTGTACAAATTTTTTACAAATCACTATAATTGACTTCGATTTTTAATTATAAAATTTTAAAATTTCCATCATAATTAAATCATAGATTTAATATTATTCCAGTAATGTTAAGTATATTATATTAGGAATTACGTCTGATATATACCTTTTTTAAATAATTGTTGTAACAATAATCATATCAGACATTAATATATCGTGAATATTATACAATAGAGTGCATCTTTCAGGATCTACGTTTTAATATATTGCATATTCTATACATATATATTTGTTATAAAGAAAAAATCTAGGTAATTAAAAATATATACACCTTCTAAGATTTAGATATGATTATTTATATATCAAGAAAAAAATAAAAACATTGGCAAAGTCCTGTAAATCGATTCAAATTTTAACGAAATTTTAATATGCATATTAGCATGATAATAATTTAATTTTTTTTTTAGTGACGGCGACATGTTGTAAAGACCATGAATGTAATATGAAAAAATATAAATAATTTAATTATAGCAGAATTCGGGATCGAAACAATTTTTTAAGCAGCGATATTTTTCAATAATATATAAGTAGTTTCTTCCATAATTTGTATATAATTTATCTCGTATGTAAGATCTATGTTTGAAAACATGCACAAACCGATTGTAATTGCAATACGCTTTGTCTAATCGTGTCCATATATATTATGCTTTTTGTAAAAAAAAATTTTCCTATCACGTGTTTCATCAGGTTTGTAAAAATTTTTTTAACTGAAGTATATAAATTTAATTTTGTAATATTTATATATATATATTAAGAATGCAATTAATGATTTAATTTTTTTATCAAAAATAATTGCTAAAATTTTGAAATTACAAAAAAAGATCATTCGTGAAAAAAAAGAAATATAATCCATAATTGAATCAAATATCTGCTAAAATTTATTTATCTTGATAATAATTTTATGCAAAACACTAATATACTCATAAAAAGAATGCATCATTTAATAAAGCACAGGTATTTCCAAATATTTATATTTAATAACTTCAACTATGATTATTAGGACATAATCACTATTTTTTATTAAAAAATGGCAATCAATTGAAGCACAAAAAATAGAGATACAGTCTAAATATAATATATGATTGCAGTGAAGCTAATATTTTCTTAAATATGTCTTGATTTATAGATAAAATTTTGAAAAAAACTTTTATGCATAATGTAAATAACTTAAACTAACTTGAACTTATCAAAAATATCTATTGCAACATGTAAATATTTGTTTAGTTTTATTAAACATTTTAAAAGTATTAAGTTCCTTGATTTGTTAAATTTAAAAATTTAATAAAATTATATATAAATTAAAGTATTATCAAATATCAATTTATCAGATAAATTTCAATGAAGAGCTGAAAAATTTTATGAGTTTTACAGTAAAAATGCGCTTTACACGGAAGACGATTCTTTTTATTAACGTATATAAAATATGTAAATCTAGAACATGGTTTTAAAAATAGGCGACACAAACATAATTATAGAAATATGGTACCTAAATACAATATCTTTTTATATCTTTACCAAATTAAAAAATTAACCTTTCTTTAATTAGATCATACAATTAATTATTTAATATAATCTATACATGAAAAAATGAGGAATTTTACTGAAAGCGATTATTTGATCGATATATTAGAAGCGAATTCTATGTAAGTTTTAGGATGCAAAATTTTTAAAGATCAGATATTCAATAAATTTACCAGATAATTCTGGTCTATGGAATCAGGATTCGTGAAAAAAAATTAAAAAAAAATGATCTCATAGGTTTTCAAAATTTGTTATGTCATTCAAATATTCTCTTAAAGCAAATTCTTAAAGATTTGACGTACTTAATCAAATTTGGGTTTTTTAATCTTAAAAATATACTAACTGTATGTCAATTCCAAAATATATACTTCTAGGAGTGTTTCGGAGAATTTTCCATTATCAAATTTTTTAAGAAAATGAAATAATAATGTTCCGTTTTTTTGTTTTCAAAATTTGATAATAAAAAATTAATTTTAAATAGTTTCCATATATGGACATAAAAAAAATAAAACCAAATCTTAAAACAAAAAAAATCTCTTTTTTAATTATTGTTAAAAAAATTTGGCAGAATAAAATTCTGATGTAACTAAAGTTTTTGGAAATATCTGATTATATAATATTTTGTTTATGGAGCGTTTCTATAAAATCTAATTTTAATTTGATTTTTGTCCCATATCCATGTTAAAATATTAGGAGCAATAAAAATTTTGAATATTTTACACACCATGATCTGTCTAAATAGCAATTTTGTAACTTCTAGCATCAAAATAGTTAAAAAATAATTAAAAATAACATCTAAAATGAAAATATTAGGATATATAAATATTTGCTTTTATATTTTATTGAAAATAATATCTGGAATCATTTTTTTTAGATAATAATCACAAAAATTTGTACTATATCATATTATACGTAAATTCTATTGAAACCTCAAAATTTTAAGATAAATTTTATCACTGAAACATAGTATTAGTTATGATTTCTACGAAAATAATTTAATAAGTGAATATGTGTTGATTTTTCAATAAGTTAAATTTTATTATTTTTGTTGTTCGTAACATTAAGCTCAATTAATATATAGTACTAAATATCTTTGGTAAAATATTTTCGATTTTACTATGTTATTTAGAACAAAAACAAATATTTATTAAGCATTTTTGTTTGTATTATATACATATTTTCGTTAAAAAATGTATTTAATAATATATCCATCATTTAAAAAAAATATACTTCTATAAACCTTTACCATATTTCGAAATGAAGAATTTTAAAATTCTTTTATATTAAGTTTAGGGATATTTTCAATTTATCTAATCACAGAATTTAAAAATCAAAACTAAAATTATTTTTGTCTAATTTATAATCTGAATTATATCGTCAAAAATCTGCATCACATTAATTTTTAAGAAGAAAACGGGTTCAAAATTTTATTTTACATAATAAATAGCCCGAAAAATCGATAATGTCAATATTTCTCGACGTATTTATATTTTATTTAAAATTGGATCGATTATACGGAAAAGTCTTAATATATATATATATATATGTATTGATTTATCTACAAAAATATTTTTAAAAAAATTATGATGTGTGTATAATTTAAAAACATGTGATGTTCTTTATTATCAAAAAAAAATATATACCGAGTTCCTATAATTTTCGTAATATTTAGTTCAAATTTTATAATCTTAAATAAATTTCATTCAAAATTTTTTAATTTTCATATAATTTTATTATTATTAGCAATAAATGTAGCATTTTGGATAACTAATATATTTCGAATAATGATAAAAAATTTAAATTAGTAAATTTTTTTTCAAAAATTGATGTTACATTTGCAAACATTTGAATTAATATATACCGTATATTTGTCCACATAAAGTATGCATAATAAGAATTCAATTTTTTTCTAATTTAAGGATATATTATTATTAAACAATTATTAAAAATAAAAAATCTTTGGGACATTAATACATAATTTAAAAGATAAAAAATATTATTTCAATAAAATTAAAATAAATTCCATAGGTTCGTTCGTGATCGACCAACAACTATCGAAAATATCCAATATGTTATAAAAAGAATAACTTACCTATAATTAATGTTCAAATTTTTAAAATTACTTCATAAGGAAAAATTTAACCCTCATATATATATAAATATATATATATGACAAAACTGGTATATACATTTTATAAAGAAAATCATAACAGAAATAAATTTATTTTAGGAACTGATTTTTAATTGAATAATAAAAAAATTGATTAATGATAATTTTTTCGAATAAACAATAAAAACAATTAAAATCTATACAATAGATAATTTACATAAATATTATGTATCGACACAGTAGGTATATTTTTTATGTAGAATTTTTTTCCGTATGTAAATGTTAAAAATTAGGTTTTTATATATTGAAGCAATATAACATTTTGAAAAATATAATTAGGGGAAGATTTTTAAGAGTATTATGAAAAGATTTGTCTGGAAATATTAATAAGAAAAGGTGTTTTTTATTAAGGGTTTTAATTTTTGTAAATTTAGAAATTTATAGTAATTTAAATATCGATTATTTTTTTCAAATAAAATTAAATCGGTAACCCGAGCGAAAACAGACAAACTTTTCTTTATATTTGTTGGTTATCTGTCTGAAAATTTATTTAAAAAGGTTTATGAGAAATAAAATTTCATTTTATTACTGAAAATATTTAAAAATAAAAATGAATTTTGATAATTAATCGGTGATAATTCCCAGTTTCACTCTTTAATACCTTAATAGCCCAATAATATATATAAAGTATAAGTTAAGTGAATATTTTTACTAAACACAAAGAAGCCAATATAATAATTGTATAATTATGGATAAACTGTATCACGATTTTAATAATATGCGTCGAGAACTAAATATTAAAGAAACCTTTAATAGGTTAAATTGCCTAATTGCCTGGCAAAACGAAAAAGTTTTATTTTTTTTTATTTTTGTGTTAAAAATGATTTTAAACTCTTACCTAGAGTATGCAGACCATGTGATATGGGTTGCGGTTCAGGGAAGAACTCTATGTTTCGTCTGAATTTGATTTTTGTAGTCTGTGACAACGCAGATTAGAACCGTACGATTTTCTTTATTGGAAATCAATTTTGTTAAAAAATATTTTGAAGAAGATTTTTAATAATAATATATGTATTGAATAAAAATTAATTAATATTTCATTTAATGAAAAACAATTTCCGATGATATTTTCATAGTAAATTGTACATGATAAAATATTGAGATTATAGTTTGTTTTAGCAATAGAGTTTCTTTTGATAAATAAAGGGTATGAACGGTGATTCATTTAATAAATATCAATTTTATGATGATATTACAAATTGAACTAGATTATATTCATCATTTAAACACGTACCAATAAAGTGAAAAATAAATAGAATAGTAGATAAAAAAGTTGATATGAAAAATTTGAATTATCAAAAATTCCGTAATGTCAAAAACAAATGAAAGGACGTACAGTAAATATATTTTATATTTGACGATCTTCAATTTTACAATAACTGAATTATAAAATAGATTAAATTTAAAAATATATTATTTTTTGTACAGATAATTAAAATATTAATATTATCAAAAATCAGTTTTCTAATCTACAAACAGGTGAAGCAAATTTTATTCATAATTTAAAATATAATTTATTCGATAAAATTAAAATATCAAACGTTTTTTTGCAAGATGTGAAAAGAATATATATGTCTGGATTATTGGATCGTATATACATTTCATCAAATAATTGCAAATCTTGATATTTTAAAATTTACTTTGTGTAAAATCTTATATACATATTTAAACTCGAAATTACGTTTTATTATTGTAAAAGGAAATTTATTCTTACATATGATATTTTGAGATATTTGCTAAAAAAATTTTTTAACGAATTTTTTTAATATTTTAGAAACAAAAAAATATATTTAAATAGATATTGGAATTTACACCAAAATGAATATCGAAATCTTTTCTGTTAATGAACATAATACATGCAAAAATAATTTCAAGTTTCTAATATCATAAAATATATTAATATATAACAGGATGTGAAATTAACAAAATTTTTTTACCATTATTAATGAAATATATGAAATCGTTTTATATTTGCTTCAATAAAATATGAAACATCTTTATTAATCTTCATCAAAATCTATCATCACAAAACATATATAAGGATAATATTTAAAATTTTCAAATCTATTAAATTATTTGAATTGTTGAATAATAAAAGGTAGATATTTGGAATAAGAGATAATCGAAAATTATTTTTTGTATAAACTTAAATATAGGGTAGCATTAATTTGAAAAAATATTAACTATCTTGCGTGGATTGCTTTACATGTAATTTTTAAATTTTCAATAATTACGAGAAATTTTATTTTATTTAATACAAAATATTTGAAACTTTTGGAAAATTAATTTCCTACAAAATTGTTATAGGCATAATTTTACTAAAAGATTAAAACAAACTTTTTTGATTATTGTTTATATTAGGCTAAAATATTTTTACTTTCCTTTTTAAATTTGAATATCCTATTCTACTTTTAATTTTAAGGAAATAGATTTCCACTTGCTCGAATGTACACAAGGACAGAAAGTGAGAAATGTTCAGATGAATATCATGAAGAAACGAAAGATAGGTATGTATATTTTCAAATCAATTAATTAATATGTATCATATTTTTTTTTAGATAAAAGTTTAAAAAATTATTTAATATACGTATCTCCTAACTTTACGAAAAATAAAAATAAATAAATCGTTTCTTGAATCTATTCCGTATTTAGGGATCATTCTTAAAGAAAGATTACACAAAGTTATATATTATCATTAATACAAAATTTAACTAAAAATTATTTTTACGTTCTTTAGGGTTGATATAG
>LDMZ01067931.1:0-10867 GCA_001455285.1 Sphaeromyxa zaharoni
ATGAATCTCAAATTAATGTCTCAACAAGACATGCATAAATGTAAATTTCAAGTTGTATGAAACATGTTACTTGTAGCCTCAATCACCCGTAATTCCCATTCGCCTCTCATTCACCCCTTGGCTATTCGCATTCCCTCCAAGGGGTGCCTGCGCACCCCGGTTGAGAAGCACTGATCTAAAAGATATTGATAATATAATTATTTTTATTAATTTGTACCATATTAAAGAAATAGAGGAACCAGTATTAATTAGCGAATTGACTACTTTCCCACCGACTTGGCAGGAAGAAAATGTTAGATCTTTTTCCTAATCATTAGATATTGCAATAATTTGTAAATTTAAACGACATTTTGGTGTACATTGACCTTGCTTCTCGCATTGATAACAACGAATAGGTTTCGTTTTTTTCGTCTTATTTGAGATTTCTAGTTCTGATTCTTCACGTTTTAATGTTAAAATTTCATCTATCAGATATTTTGTTGTTTTAAAAAGATAAACCACGCGAAACCTCTTCTGTTGGCAGCAAATTTTACAGATTTACAACGCTGATGATTAATTCAGAAAATCACCTGATGAACAAATATCATCTTTTCTGGCATTTAGTAAATTCTTTCAATTTTATATACATAAATCCCAATGTAAATGCTGTAACAAGTTGTTCTTCCGGAGTTTCTGATAATGCAGCAAGATAAAAACGTTTTAGTGAAGCTGAGTATTTCCTAAAATTCTCACCTTCGTTCTGACAAAGCCTTTTAAATTTTACTTTGGTTTTGGACGTCTTAAGCGATTTATCAAATCTTTTGTATAAATATTTGGTTATTTCATCGAATTCTCACTCTCGAGTCCCATATATACGATTTATTCGTAGATTTTGTGCTAAATACACAAAAGAAGAGCAGAACGATATCGCTTGCTGACAGCTATCAATGTTGCATGAGACGCCAAAAATCTACTCTACCATATAATAAAACCTTATTTTTTATAAAAAGGCTTACTTATTTTGCAGATTTCCGGCGACTGCGTCATTTGTAACGCGATAAAATATGACAAGATAATAATTACCTAAAATTAACGATTACCTACGAAGGAATTATTTCCGATATACAATAAATTTAGGTGCTTACCGATTTAAGACTATATGTAATTTTTTTCTCAACAACTTGAATGTAGTACTCCGGAAAAATCGTTAATAAACACAGTTTAGAATGAAAATTCATGAATCGAATGATATTTCCCGAAAAATAGACGCTAATATATTATGTTTATAATCTTTTCTAAATTTAAAATAGTAAAATCATATATTATGAATAATTTTATATCCACATATTAACTCAAGTAATATTTTTTTACTTATTTTTTATGCCGAAATTTTAATTTACATATTTTTAATTTTCATTTCTCATATGCTTTGAAGCATGGCATTTAATTTTTTCCCTAAAAATCGTTAACGGGCATAGAAAAGTGAATATAATGTGTTCTCTAAAATTTCATTTTCATCAGATTCTTAAAATAAAATCAATATGAATTTTCTTTACGTCTATAAGATCTTAAATGAAAACCAAATTGTTTTGATTTTCATTTTCGAACAAATGTTCTTTATGTCTAATTCAAGTTATTTTAAATTATTTTTTGTTAATATCAAATCATATATAATCTTTAATTTTCAACGTGTTAAAATCATTGTTTTATAATTACATAATTTATCATGTATAAATAATCCTAATTTTAGATTTAATGCTTACAAATATATTGAGATTTATGAAAGCCCGGAAACAATTTTAAAATTATTCCATTAAATTCTTCGGTAAAAAAATTTTTATTTACGAAATGGAAATCGGTTAAAATATTTAATGATATTTTATTTTAAAAATTTGATATTTATTATTTTACTACATCCTAATGTTAGCCTATTACCTGATACATTTTATCATGAAATATTTTGTCTTAAGTTTACCTCGTCAAATTTTACAATTCTAAGAAAAGAAAATTTATTTCTTAGATCGAGAATACTTTATTATTATCAAAGTACTTAGTTATATATTATCATGGCATAGTTTAAAATTTTGTTAAATTATTTTTTCGAATCATTGATCTTAACGATTTCAAATGATCAGTCATCATTATTAAATTTTATGGTTTAAAATATGTATGTATAACGAATTTTCGGTCATTAAAAAGATAATTTTGTAGTATATCTAAATTCCTAATAAAAATTCGGTCAATTCAAATTTGAGATATAGTATTTTTGAGGTCAAGTAATCGACCTATTACACAATTTTAATTTTAACTTACACTAATAGTAATATTCGGGGACCATAAATTTTATTATCATTTTTCGTGTTGAAATAGTTCGTTTTAACCAGAATCAGGTGAGAAAAACAATATTATGGGATTTAAAACCTGTTATTATATTGGTTATAATTCGCAAAACAATCAATTCTAATTCTGCACATTTATTCTCAGGATTTAATAACCTAATATTATCATTCCCTGTTTCTTTCAAAAAATATACTAGTATTTGCTTCTTTCAACAAATTTAGTATTTTTTATTTGTAGCTAAATTCATCAATACAGAATTTAATCGCATTATTTTAATTGAACTCTCTTCTAATCTCGACATGCTCTCTCAATTTAGGTCACAGTTTGGTATAAAATTTTATGATATGTTACAAATTATGCTTAAAATAATCAGTTAAATATAATTTTTGTGTAAAATTTCTAAATTCAACCAAATGATAATTCATATTTTTATAAACAATGTTTTAATTTATATTAAAACAAATCCCAATTCAGAGTTCATTAAACTCAAGAAAGACAAAAACATTTCATTATTTTTTTATCAGGTGTGCTTAATTAACTGAAAAAAGAATTTTTACACTTCATTCAACTTTAAGAAGGATTTATGATTCAAAAATACGTTTAGAATGATGGGCATATACTTGTAATTTTTATTTTTCCAAACATTATATGATGTAACGAAATCAATATATATCACTTAGTTTGCATTATTTTTCTGCTCTCGTTTCATTAATTTTACTCTCTAATAAATTTTAGAGAAAACCTTAGTGCTATAACATAATGGATAAAATTTTTTAAAAGAGCTCCAATGATCAGAATAATATTTCGCTGATAAATTATTAAAACGGATTGCATTCCTTGCACAAATAAGTACATTGGTTAAAACATAACAAGATGAATGATGGGAATAATATATTGTAGAGGACACAGGCATGCGGTATCTACTATTGAAATTTATACTATAAATATATGATATTGATTCTCAACCCAACATTATACTTCTCGTGAAATTTATTTACGTGTAGAACCATAAAAAATGTATTTTTTTAACTTTTGAAATTAGGGAACTAAGAATTCTTTTTTTAAAGCACTTTTAAAAACTTATTTAAAGGTTTTTACACAAATATTGGTTTCTGTACGACGGTGAACAACCTCTATAACACAAATAAACGTTTCGAAAATACTATCTTGATAAAATAAAAATCAGATAAGTTTTTTTTTTAGACTAAAATAAAAAAAATATATTTTTAATCGATTTTAAATAAAAAATTTGATGAAATATGTTGTAAACAAAGAAGGTCACAGAAAATTTCATGAAGAATATATCCTTATATTGAATCATGATTTTGATATCATTTGAAGATAAAAATGTTTTTACCTTCTTTTATTTAATTCACGTCAAAAATCGATCTTTTTCATGATAAATGCGGTTGGAATATCTTGGTGTTTCAAAATCTATACACAAATTTGTAAAGTGCGCTTCAGTGACAAGAATTTTCCTCCAATCCATCATTTATTTTTATGTGCTATTCCTCAAGCATTAAATATATGTTTTAATAGATTCTACAAAATTAATGTAAAAAACATTTTTACAGCAAAATAATGATTTGTAAACGTAAAATTCGAGTTATATTTCAACGCACACGGAACTTCACTTAAGGCAATTGCATTATCGATATATCTACTCTCTTTTATTTTCTTTGAAAGTCAATTTTTAAAAATAAAAGTTTTGATGGTTTCAAAACAAAAAGAAAATTCAATTTTTTCACATAAAACATAAATTATTTCCAAGATTTTTATATTATTTTAATCTTGCCAATTATATTTGTATTAATTGACAACACTTCAGATTTGAACTTACAAATACGTTTTGAGCTCATATTTATCAAAATTATGCCTAATATCACTAAATTAAAAAAAACATCTTAAATAATTTTTTTTACATTATTAATAATGCTCTATTTAATTAGCTTCACAAATCATATCTGGTATGAGCTAACAGTGGTTAAGATTTGTCGATATTATTTAGAGCGTTTTTCGTTTTTATTTTAAATTAAAAGTAACTGAAATAATTACGTTTGCTATTTTATTTCTCATAAACTTAATTGTAAATTTTATGATATTGCTCCAAAATATTTTAAATCTCAATAGTTTCTACTTGATTACAAATTATAGCATTGTTTATAATACTATAATTTGTAACAATTTTGTTTTGTTTTTTAAGGCTATTCATGGATTTTATTTCATGTTTCATAATTTGTGCTGGATAGCAAAAGTTAAATTTCTTTTCAAATAATCTTTGTGGTATTCATTTTTACATCTAGACTTGGAAATTAAGATTAAAATAGAAGAGAGTTAGTTCATATCATAGACATTAAGTGTATTTTTCCGGTCTTATTGAACGTTACTGCATTTCTAAACACAATATGATATTTGTACGTCTATTTAAAAAATTTATACATGTTTCACCATTAATTCTGAAAATATAAAGCTATTAGTAGTTTATATATTTGTATATAGATTATTAAAGGGCCTCATTAAGGAAGTTATTAATTGTATCCATCACGTGAATTGATCCTATTACAATATGTAACTTGAATATATGCAATAAAAACGCCTAATTCCATTAATGATTTTGCAGCACTTGAGAAATAATTTCGGCATATCAATGTTGGTGAATTGTCCATCCAGTGTTTCCATATATTAAAATTTTTAATCTGTAAATTATTCTAACATTAAATCCTACATTACTAAGATACATACTTTTATCCTAACAATGCAAATAAAGGTAGGTACTGAATGATTTTATCTTTTAATTTATCGGTATTATCAATGGTATTCCGTATATTTAATTCAATTTTAATCTTAGATTAAACTTCTGAATATATTTATTGAACTGTCTCCAATAAGAACTTGAAATAAAAAATCATTTGTTGCATGTTACAAAAACCAAAAAAAATTTTTAATATTAAATATTACATTCCTGGTTAATTTACGCTTACGTCTTTTTAAGAGCAAAAGATATCTAAGATAGTTATTTTACTCTCCGTATATCCACCGACAATTTATGTAAACATAATGACGAAAAATAAAAATGATTTATTTTGTGATAAAATTGCATAATAACTATTTTTCACTGTTTTTAATAAAAATGTATATAAAAACTTATGATATTATATATCTTTTCCAATGCTCGTTTTCTAAGCAATCATAGCTATAAGTATATATCTATATCAGAAATTTATTGTAATCAATTTTTTTAGAGGCTTTTCAGTTTTTATTTTAAAATTTACTAACTATTTAGAGTAAAAAATATATATTAAGAGGAAAAATATATCTTAAATTTAAAATGTGATTTTTCCACTTAATATATACCTTAAGGTTGGATGAAATTAGTTGGTTATTCTTGTATAATTTCGTATTGTAGTGTAACTGTCGTAAATTAGACATCCGATTCAGTCATTATTCCAGCTTCTACATATGGTGCTAGGAAAATATTTTCTATAGAGTATTTCGTTAATTGAAATCTTTCGATGGCTAAAATGTTTATACCTGATACGGAAACTTGAAATTTTTGAAACCGCATCAAACTTTAGGTATAAAGTTCAAAGACACTTTTTCCTCTCAAAATGTTTTGCAAATGTATAGTGGATTTTTATTTATCTTTAAAATCTAATTACCAGAAAATATTATTCTTAATTAAAAAACCATTTGAAAGAGTTGTTTTTTAATATACATATTTAAAAACTACTAATCAAAAATTGTGATCTATCGTTCATATATAAATCCTTTTCCGGTTGCTATTGAAAAAATTAATAGACAGTGAGTATGTTAAGTTCAAAGACAAAAAAAATAAATCAACTGCTTTTTGTAGAAATATTTAATGAGCCTAACTCAGAGTACATCCCTTCAGTTCTTATTTGAACAACATTAAGACAGTCAATGTTTAAATATAGAATTGAAGGCGGGTAATGAAGCTTGATCCTAAATTATTCAGATGTCCTGAAAAAACTAAACTTGGTACTTACTTGAAAAAATGAATAAAGTAATTACCAAACAAAATCACACAATTTGGTTAAAAATTAGTACAGAATTAAATAGAATAGATGTTTATTCAATCTCAATTCCTCAAGTAATGTAATATTATTTAAAGGATGATAACACATTCGATAGGATTGCTTTCAAAAGTGAAATGTGAATAATGATAAAATATATTCTTTTTGAGTTTCAGAGTGCCGGTTTATTCTGATTTAGTAATATATATCAACAATGTTCAGTTCAATATTAACTTGAAACATCCTGGGAGAAATTGATGGAATTAACTGTGGATAATCCTGGAATAATGAATTAAACCTGGACACTATTATATTAAAAACATATAATTATTTTTTAAATGTGTTAAACGTTTGAATTTAAAGTTAAATATTTTGAAAAAATGTGTTAGTAAAAAACTACGAGTTATTTAAAAGAGTCTTGATATGAGACAACTATTTTTTATTTTCGACGGAATTTTGTGACATAATTACCGATTTATTTTGATAAAAATTTGAAAATAATGAAAATATTCCCGAAATATTTCTGAAATATTTTTTGATGTACATCCTCGGTTATTCGACTGCTAAATCCGTAAGAATTCTAAAGCATAATGAATTATTAAAAATCGATTTTCGCAAATTATATCATTTTAAAATTTGGAATTTTATAGGTCGTAGATTCTGCATTTTTTAAAAATTATCATGAATTAGAGATCGAAAGGGATGATACAGATCCATATTATCAATATTCAAATTATAACATTTTTTAAATTCTTAATTTTAATCAATACTATAATAAATATCAATAAAAATATTAATTCTTGTTGATATCATTCATTTATTTTTTTGATCAAAAATAAAATTTCTATTAACGTAATAAAATATTTTCTAACTGATATTTTTTTAATTTTGTCAACAAAATATTTTTCAACGTTAAATTAATATTTTTTGCTTCCAATTTTTTAAATATTCGATTTGAAAAAAAAAGATAATTATATCCGATATTATACCTCTACATGATGATATTTTTATTAGGATTAAATTTTTTTCATCAACTACCATGATTTTTGAGCAATACTTGACTGTAACGTAATTCCAACGATCTATTCCATATATAATCATCCTCATGTTCTTAAGATTTCGATTCTTTAGTTTTCTTAAAGCCTACACTTTGGAAGATCCATAAATATAAGACATCTTTCAGTAGAAAAAAGCTATAATAACAAGAGGGTAGTTGAATATAATAAATAATATATGATTAAATAAATTGATAGTGCAACTGTCACTCGTTTTAAAATATGCAGCTTTTTCAAAAATAATTTTGTAATTGGATAATCGCTAAATTATGACAGTTATAAACGTATTGTTTAAAACTTGTCCGTATAAATGTCACGTATTTGCCAACGAAAGTTGGACAATTCAAACTGTCCTAATATGAACTTTAAGAATGATTATTTTTAATTTTCTCGCATCTAGTTTCGCCTAAAGCCAAATCGATATATTGAAAAACTCCTATTTCATATATATTTTCATCTGATAATATTTATCGTCATAATATCAACATGTTGTGATTAAAAGTAACAATCGATAAATTGATTTCATTTTATATATTGATTAAATATTTTTACTATACAAAAAAAGCATAATAAATCAGAACAAGATTAAATCTGCAACATAGTTTCATATATATCGCAGCGAACGTCTACAATATTAATATTTATAATAAAATACAGATTTTTAAGTTTCAATTAAAAAAAACAATCAGTAAGATTGGCAAAATAATCTCATAGAAAAAGTCTTTACACAAAATCTTGCTTTTTAGAAACCATATGAAATGATTAGAAACTATTTTTAATTGAATTTATGAATTACACGTGGAGCTTCCAACTAGTAAACTGACATTTTGTTTGATCTTAAAGCGGAATATGAATGTTAATAAATTGGATTTTAATTTAAAACAATCTGAATAAATTATATTGCTTTATTTTTCCATTCTTATTTGATAAACCATTGTGACTTTCAGCACATAATACCTCTATTATTTACTTTTTGATATCACATTGTTAGACAATACGAATGAACATATATAAATTTAAATCCTATAAAACATTAAATTTTCAGTTTAACTACATAAGAAAAATCGCTTCCACGCTTAAAAATTAACTCCAAATCAAAATTCAAAAATTCGAATAAAAAAAATCAAAAATTCATATTAAATAATAAAATATATAATTTTAAAATTTAATTAAGAAATATTAATATAAGTGAAAATCAATCAAGACTTATACATATTGAAGTATAAAAAGGTTTTGCTATTTCTACGGAAAACTGTAAAAATAGAATAAGTGTTAAAATTTACGACGATATTATAACATCACTAAACCTTTCGATATCTTGATTGTTAAATTTATTCTTTCACGTTTTTAGATTGTATTCGCATCAGTTTAGCACGATTGTCTGTCCTTCCATTGTTTTGATCATTAATGGATCCGCCTTTAATTATATAAATCGAAAGCTTTATCCTATTTTTTTGAGAGTGTGTAACAGACAAAAATGAAAATTATCACCGGATTTCAAAAATTTGCAAAAGGATTGAAAAAATGCACAAAACACGAATACAGGTGATTTTAATCCCTTTTGAACAGTAAAATAAATAATAATTTCCGCATCCTAGTGTTAAATCACATCAATTCTACATTGTTAATACACGTGAAATAATATTTTTTCGACCGATACTCTACGACTATACCAAATTACTTAATATTAATCTAGCACATCCCTCCTCCAAGAAAATCTGATTCATTTCTAATAACTGCATCCCACCAGTCTGGCTTTTTCCACACTCATTTAGAACGCCATATTGTGTCTTCTTCACATTTTTCAGGAATATTCGAGCGCTGTGTCATATCTAAGCTAGAACCTTCACTATTAACCATTTCCTCATTTCCACAAAATTTAACTCTACGATCTTTATAAACCTCCCTATCATGATATGGCTTTACTCGTTCTACATACATCGTGAAAGTTTTATTATTTCCCTTAACTTTTAAAACAACATCTGAGCATTTTTTTATTATTCTAAAGGACCTTTCAAATAACGCTTCATTTTTTTGCATCCTCTTGGGTAGCAAACCATAACAGAATAGTCAACATTATAAAAGTTTTTATCGACATATTTTGATCATAATACTGTTTCATATATTTGAGTTGTGATTTTGCAGATTTATGAACTAAATTATGAGCTAGTTCAAGATTTTGTTTTTAATTCAAGTGTATAACTATATGCAACTTTAAATTTTTCTGGATCAGTTCCAACACATGTACAAATGGGAAGTCGTATTCCACGGCCATAAAATGATGAAAGTGATGTCGTTTTATGTACAGACGATCGATACGCGAAAATTACTAGCGGTAAAACTTTTTCCCAGTTATCCTGGTCTTCACAGCTTTTGGATATCATGTTTACTAAGGTACTATTGAATTGTTCGATCATCCCGTCTCTCTGAGATTTATATGGTGTTGTACGCGTTTTGGTAGTGCCAAAATGTGTGCAAATACTACCAAATAATTTAGATTCGAAATTTTTCCCTTGATCTGTATCTAGGGATTCAGGTGCACTGAATCTAAATACGATATTTTTAACAAAGACTTCAGCTACTGTAGCCGCCTCAATGTTAGATAATGGATGTGCTTCAGACCACTTTATGAAGTAATCCCCAATTAATAGCACAAAGCGGTTACCAGAAACCGTCGTTGGAAGTGGTCCCAATATATCCATTGCCAGCCTCTATAAAAAGGATAACCAGATGGTTGGCTTGAGAGTGGTGCATATATGGCTGTAGAAGATTTGTAACGTTCAAGACAAACTTTGCAAGATCTGCACCAGCCTTGTACGTCATTTGTCATGTTCTTCCACAAAAATCTATTTTTAAGAATTGAAATCATTTTTTCGGAACTTAAATGGGTACCATGCATTTGAGAATCATAAAATAATGTCAAGACATCCTTGACTAATGTGATTGGAGTTATGATGCGCATATAAAATTTTCCATTTTTTATACTTCCTATACAATATACAGTCGATAAGTGTCAGAGAGTCCCGGAGAAACCATAGGTTCTGAATCTTTAGAGAATCTGAAGTAGGTCTGCATCTGGAAACTTTTTATCTGATAGCCAGTTTTTCACAAGTAAGGTGTCACTATCCAAGTCTTGCACTTGTAAAATAATTTCATTATTAATCATGCTGGTGCTACGAAATTCATCAATTGTAATAGCAATAATAGTGAAACTTTTTCTGGAGATTGCATCCGCGTTTATGTACCTTATACTCTGGCGATATTCAATGTCAAAATTGAATTTGCTCATGAGTTGAAACCATCTGGCAAGCTGTCCTTCTGGTTCTTTAAAACTTTGAATAAATTTGAGTGAATTGTGATCAGTTCTAACAAGAAATTTTTTGTGCAGCAGATAAAGCTTAAAATGTTTCAGTGCCCAAACTAATGCGAGAAGTTCTTTCTTTGTAACACCATAGTTTC
>LDMZ01067969.1:0-14003 GCA_001455285.1 Sphaeromyxa zaharoni
ATGTGAAAATTGTCGAAATTGAAATGAAAACCCTGTATTATTATCTAAAATCTTTCTTAACTAAATCCATCATGTAATAAATTCATTCACAAATCCTACAATTGATTCAAATGCTTGTTTAAAAATATATTTAAAAAAAAGATATTACTTTCTGCATCAGATTTCCAAAATATAAAATAATTTTTGTTAAATGAGATTATAAATTTCTTTCTGATGGTTCAATATTCGCGAAGGGGAACATTTGTTGCTAAATTTTTAACAAGGAAAATAGAATCATTTTGTTAATATTTATTTATATATATATTAGCAATTGGGCTGATATGATTGATTCAAAAAATATAGAATTCAGTAACTAGATATCATGCGAATTCGACCACTAAAAGAGTTATGTATAGATAAGCCATTTATTTAGGCTTCAATGAGAATTTAAAATTTTGTTTTAAATTCAAAAATTTAAAAATTCATCAGTCAAAAAAATAATTAAAAAATCCACATAATAGTGATGATTCTAACTATATTTTAAATGATATAACTCAACCAATAAATTTTTGCGCACTCTAATATTAAAAACTGCTACACAAAAAATTTACGTCTTTCCAAACAAAACCTTATTTTGTAAAATTAAAAAAAATATCAAAATATAATAAGACAGCTATGCCTCATAATTGTCACTAGATATATATACTGTAGAAGCATTTTACAGGAAATACGAAAGAAAATCAATACAAAAAAATTGTATCTAATATGCAAATATATTCACTGGTGTATACGGAACTGTAGAACGGCCGGAATATATTACAAAACCAATCAAAATTAGATGCAAAAATTTATTCATAGTAATATATTTAAATCCAATATGAGCATATGATCCTTCGTTCATAAGGATAGAATATATTTTTAAAGTAAGTTTAATGATAACACTAGAGTTTATAGTTGTTAAAGTAAATTATATTTCTGCACAAGAGTGTAGATTATGCTTAAATATGTAATTAGAAATAAAAGATTTGGCTGGGAATCGCCACCATATTTAGATATTGTTACGTTTTGATTACAAAAGTTTTTTAATCGTAATAAAAATCCTGGAAATATCTATTCGCTTAAGTGCTTATAGATTCACAAAAGCTCTTAATATATGTACATAATTACGGAAAAAATTGCATTATTTTTTTTTGCTCAAACCAATATAGTCATACTTATTTAATTTAAGCATAATCTAAAACAAGACTGTAACGTTCGAAACAAAATCTAAACCTAACTACGCATGTCTAAGTTTATACACAAGTATGAAATCTAATTAGTTCTTGAATATGTATTTATCTTTTCAATTGTATCCTGCATGAGTATCGATCCCCGTGGTCGTAGCTGTATTGGGGACCGTACTCCTATGTCCGTTACAAAGACATCCAAGATCTGTTGTCTCATCAGATTTTACACCATATTAAATTTTAATTATTCTCAATTACAGTAAACATGTGTATATCGTTAAAAATAATTAAATGAGAAAAAATCCGAACATATGGAAACGGACACACTGTATCTTTTATTTATTTTATAGGTGTTTGATTTATCTTATATTATTTGTAATTGAATAGATAAGAACGAGTAAAAACATCATTTTTCGTAATTATTTTTTATTTGTTTTAAGTTTTTGTTGGAGAAAAATTCGATTGAATTAATGGCTATAATTTTTGCCTTACTAAATATTTTCAAGCTTATGAACTGTTACAAAATATCTTATATTCTTTCTATTCTTATTAGATTTTAAAAAATATAGAATATTACCAGTTTTGTTTAATCCATTTTTAAATTATTTTATAAAACGTAAATTTCGGGTTGAACAATCCATTTAGTTCTTAAATAATTAAGTATCACTTTGGAAATATATTAATTAAAAATTACACTTAAATATATTAAAAAATATTTTGCATAGATTTTAACTATAATTTTGCTAATAGATTTTATTTAATACTCAATAAATACCGTTACTCTTAAATATCTTAATCACAACACGAGAACAACTTAAAACAGATAAATCAATATTTTCCATAATTATCATAGAAAAGAAACAAATTATATAAGTGTAGAATTTATACTTAATGAGGATGTAAAATTTATTTAATATTTTTTTATCGTATATTATTATATACGATAATTTTGTTTAGAAATATCTAAATATAATGGCTCTGTGAAAGCCATTAACTTTATATTATACATTCCCTTCATTCTCAGTTCAATATTTTTCGGCAAAACACCAACAATTATCAGAAATTTTAGTATTATATACGAGTTAAGCATTAGATTGATAATTGTAATGAAGAAAAAATTGTTTTATGATATGTTTTATCACAAACAGTTAATGAGAAAATATACAACTGTAGTTAAAAATTAATAATAAAAGAAATCAAAATTATCCCCATGAATTAATCGTATCCCCCAAGGCATCTGAAACAGATCTAGCCAAAGAGAATGTCCTGCTAGGATATTTTTTTTTATTTATTCAACATCTTACTTAAATGAAAAATGATCTAAAAAATACATTCTCTACCTTATATCACCGAATATTGCAATTTACAAACATGCCTTAAGCATACATTTATAAATTTCTTGGGCCATTATCGTCACAAATAAAATGGGTGGGGACAATTATATAAGTTTTATGTTTATACATGATGAAACACATTACATTAAAAGTATAACGGATCCAGGAGGATGGGCTGCTAGCAATGAAGATAAACTTTAAAAATTTGAGTGTCTCATATTCTAATATACAATTCAAAATATGAGTTAAAAATGTTAAAGAAAAAGTTCATAAATCTCAAATTGGATAAAAATTAAATAAATAACAAACATTATTTTTAAACCGTGTTTAGAAATAAAAAGTAATATTGCATAAAATAGTAAAAAGGATTAAGAAATCTTGATGTGAAACAAAGTCAAAGAAACCATGGATGTTATAAATATAACAATATTTCACAGAAAAAAAGCTTATAATTTTGTTATTTAAAAAAAACTCGGATGATCTTATAGAAATAACACTAAAAAAATATAATATTAATACAAAAAAACGATATGTATCCAAAATATCAAAAACAAATATACGATTGAAATGAAATAAGGTTAAAAAATAAATTGAACGGGTTTTAAAACCCGATTATAACCACAAAAATTATATAATTTAATTATATAAAAAAACTCACGTATTTATTCTTTGTACTTTTATTGTGTCTCATGTTTTATATTTATGAAAAAAATAAAAAAATAATTAATTAGAACTACTACAAAAAAAATATTAAAAACTAGCTATAAGGATCTCGGCTTCGGTTATAACCCAAAGAAGCTTCAACACACAATTTCTTTATTAAACAGAACAAAATAACATTAGAACATAAAAAAGGGTTTTTGTAATCTTAAAGAAATAGACAAATTGATATGATTATTAATTTAAAATAAATTACCTTAAATGGAGAAATAACAGCGTTTGAAAAATTGAACATTCTGAAGGGGGTATTATATTGATAATTTTTTAATTTTGTACAAAAAAAAGAAGGTGCTGTGATTATCTAAGTTTTTTTCACTAATAATGAATTATAAATATTAAAATAAATTTTTAAATTTTTGCTGTCAGAGCTAATCTTTTTTGCTGATCTTCATCTAAGCTCCTGTATGAATATGAAAATATATCATAAATATCAATTTCTAGAGAGGAAATATTTTTCAGCAATTGAATCAGAGAACCATACTTTCTTTTTAAATTATCACCTTTCAAAAGGTGTTTTGAAATAATTTATATAATTTGCAGAAATAATAATTTAACAATCTCACTTGATCGTCTAAATTTATTTTTTAATGAAGAAGTGAAGAATTTACAAAGCAGCTGTAAATGATTTTTTTTAATATTTTCTGAAATGGTTCAACAAATCAGATGAATGGCAGAAAATATTTTTACGTGCCTATTTTTTTCTAAAAAAATAAAAAGTCATATATCCAATAAATAATATGTTCAAAAGTAACTACCCTGAAATATTAATATTTAATACGTCCAATTTATTATGGATTTCAATATAGTAAAAAAATTTTAATATATTTCTTTTTTTCATATATACTTTTAATTTTTAATGATGAATATAATTGTAATAAATTTATTATTACAATAATGCTTCTTCTTAATTTTTGTAAAATGACTAAAAATTTATTTGATATCCCGGTGGATATAAATTAGCAAATAACTCTTTACTGTTATTAAATTTATGAAATGAATGCATGACGATGTTTTAATATTTTTTATATATCGTACGCGGTATAATTTTATAAGACAATATTTTACACAAAAACAAAATTTTAAACTATTAGAATGATATTTAATTGTTGAACAATATCAAAATAAAACGAAAGAGTAAACTAAGTAAAGGTTTTTAAGAATATGTAATTTAATTTTTTTATATAGGAACAAAATATAATAATGCTACTAATTAGTAATTTAATACATAGAAGAATCGATGAACCATAAATTTAAATTTTTATGAAGGTATTAAATGAAATATTATTTTTGATGGAAACAAGTTGAATTTAAAAATCTTTTAGCAAACTTTTAGCTTCCTTTATATTGAGAATACCACCTTATGTTGATATGTTCAAACCCTAAATTTGACGTTAATTTCATAGAAAGATAAGTTATTCTACTTTTAGAATTCCATTTATCTATCAATTAAAACCTAACTCCAGAATTTGTATCAAAGTTTCCATATAAATAAAAAAATCTTTAATTTTTTATACAAAGAACGCAAATTTTCCTAATTTCACATCTTTAAAAAATAAAACGTAATTAAATATCCCATTATTATTTTAATTTTTGGAGCGAGTAAATATTTTTTGGGTTACTAATCGTTTTGACATGCATAATTGTATCGAATTTTCTTACAAGTAAAAACCATAGTTCCAGCCGCACAATTATCTACTCTTTTTACAAAAAGCAAATAATAATCTTTACTGATTCTAAAGAATTTAAACATTTCATTAACATAAATATCAATAATTCAACATATCCGTAGATAAAAATACAATTTATTTTAAATTACGGGCAGACACTGTTAGAATATACACCTATCAAATATTTTCTTTGAAAGATTTGTAAAAAAATATTTTACTGATCTTTAGAAACAATTAATTCAAATTTTACTTTTTTATAAATTAATTTACAAAGAAAACATAATAAAATACGTCTATTATGATAGTGATAATTGTGATGTAAAATCACTTGAGTTCACATAAGTAAATGATTAAATTTCTGTTTATTTAAGTATATTGGTTGTTAAAAAGGACAGTAACATTTTTAAACCTTTTTATCGTAACAAATATCTTGGAAGCTAAAAAAATACAGATATCAAATATCAGCAAATAAAATTCAATTGATGTAAATTGATTTTCGCCACTTTTTAGGAAACTTTATGGTTTTAATTTGGAAAAGGTTTTTGGGACGATTGCTATTTGAAGGTACTAGAGGAATCCAAAAAAAGAACGTCATACTTAAATACTCTATTGCATATAAATCATTGAAAAAGCTTCATTTAAATAACGGAGTAATCAAAGTCCACACAGTGCCAATGAAATGATGCTACATAATTTCACATAGATTTTCTAAATTTTTATTATTTATTTTAATTTAAAACATTTAAAATTACTTTTAATAAGTATTTATGGGCTGCAGTAAATGCATTTTTTATTGAATTCTTTCGTATAGTTAATAAAAAAATGAATTATTTTTCAGCACAAAAAAGTAATTTTTGGTTTTTTATTTCTAGGTTTGCTCAAATTTTTGGAGGCTTTTAATTATATATAAATATAATGATTCTTGAAAATTATTTCTATAAAATAAGTTCTTTTCAAATATCTGGAGAGTTAGTATTGAAAACAAATATATTAATATTTATCATGGAAACAATCTTCTATCAATATATAGAATACATGAAATGTAAAAACCAAATTGCAATTTTTCATAACTTTTATGTTACATAATAAAAAAATGATTCAAAATAAACATTAAAATCGAAGTGAATATTTAAAAAGAGAGTTCAAATTTAATTTAGATTTATTTTTGTTGAAAAAAATATTTCTCTTATTGAAAATTGATTCAAACTTTAATATAAATTTTTTGAAAAAATATTTAATCCTTTTGTGTTTTTTCTTATAAAAGAATTAGGAGTTGTATATATAGCTAAGAATAACCAAATTTAATTTTAACAACAACAGCTAGCTGATGGAGGGCATGGCATGGGCATTTTTTGTGGAAGCATGGTACATTGTGCAGGGCTACACATTGGAGGTTGTGGAGGTGGTGGAACACATAGAGGAGGTAGACAGACAACATGTGCAGGTGCTGGAGGTGGGGGCATAGGCATGGGCATTGGCATGGGCATTTGTGGCATACCACCAGGAGGCATACAACAAGCTGGTGGACATGGTTTAATGCACGTAGTTATACAAATGGGAGGACATGATCCAGACCCTGAACTTGATGCGGGTAAACCAGGAGGACCAGGTGGACCAGGCGGACCGGGTATTAATACAGCCGTTGGTGGTGGGGGAGGTGGAGGAATAGGCATTGCTCCAGTGCCACAGCATGCAGGCAAACATGAAGGCATACATGAAGCTGGACATCCTATTGGACATATTTGAGGGGATCTTTTCTTTTCTGTAGTCAAAAAATAAAAATATAAAGATCTTAATAACGTTCTAATTCTTCTATTGTTGCTTTTGACCAAATTATAATTAACAAAACTTGAAATATCATCTAAAAATTATTAAATTTGTAAATACGTTAAAAATAATTAAAAAAATACTTACACTTACTAAAGTCTCGAAGTATTGAAATTTGTTATAATTAATTATTAATTACTTTAATGAATATTTTTGTTAGAACTTTTATTGAACCATTATTATTTACGTTTATGATATTATATTAATACAATAATATGTGAATTGGGATTACAGGTATTATTGCAGGTAAAATAACAAATATTTAAGCAATTCACAAAATTGAGTTTATTTACAAGCCAAGTATTTGATTGAGCAAGTGAAAATGTTATCTTCATTAATTGCTTCTATTTTGATCCCATTTACAATTAGTGGGCTTCCAAGAGTTAAAGGTAAACTGCACAATCCAATTCTTCATGCTAAAATATAGAAAAAAGACAGGTATATCCATACTGTCCAGCACCATGCCCAGCGACCTGTGCGCCTGCATGCTTGCCCGTTTGTTGTTATTCGATGGCAGCTGTTCCAGCTGTTGCAGCGATTCCAGCGGTTGCAGCGGTTCCAGCTCTTCCACCACTTCCACCACCACCACCTGGTCCAATGGGTCAACCAGGACCAATTGGGCCTCCCGGACCTCCAGGACCTCCAGGACTTCCAGGAGTGCAGGGAATGCCTGGACCATTAGGCTCAGCAGGATCTCCAGGTTATCCAGGAGCCGCTGCCGGAATTCCAGGACCTAATGGAGCTCCAGTTTAATAATTTTTTATAGTCTATACGAACATAGGGACCACTCGGTGCACCAGGTTTCATGGGTCCTCCAGGACCTCCCGGACCACCTGGACCACCAGGACCCTCAGGATTGCCAGGAGCTCCTGCAGCCCCTCCGCCACCACCACCATGCCCTTACGTTTGCACTACTACCTGTTTGCCAACATGCCATCCAACTTGCTGCAAACATTAATTCATATGAAAAAATCTTTTTAATTAGAAAATTAAATTAAATGAATTTATGTCTCAAATTGCATAATGTCTAACATGATTTATGTTTCATAAATATTCAGAACATCAATATAAAAATTAATATCGAGGCCCTTAATCTTTTGTAGAAAAGCATTTTCATTATTCTCGGTATGATTATGGAGGTTATTAATATAAAAATATAATAGGGCTAAACATATTTATCTTAATTAAATCAAGCATATAAAATAACATAATCAATTTTTAGTTCTAAAAAATGCTAAAATATTTTCCCTTTTTTGACGATTTCTATTATTTAAATAAATTTATTTAACTTGATTCATATGAAACACTAATTTAATTATTTAAAAAATGAATAATAAATATTTGTTCTCAATTAAATGCTATGAATTGTGGCTTGAATTAACATAAAAAAATTAATCACATAAATAATAAAGTATAAACTTAACATACATTTAATATTTAATGATATGGGACTATTTTCATAGCAAAAGTATAAATATGATATCTGGCAAATCAGACACTTTTTAGTCCTAAATATCACAGGTTTTTAAACTTATCTTAACTTTAGGAAATTCTAGAAAATTCCATTACCTGTAAAAGATAATATCAATACGAAATTAATGTTATTTAGTCTTTAGAGATCATTCAATTAAGTATAATCCACGCAATATTTTTTTCATAAGCTGTCAGCCATAGCTCATTTAGTGAAGAAAATTTTTTGATTATTAAAATATGATTAATTCAGAGACCATTTAATACTTTCCCAATTCACATTTATGCATGCTACAGAGTATATAATTTATATTGTATTAAATTTATTTCTGTTTGAGTTCCATGTGATAAAATGCTCCTATTTATTAAACGAATTCGCGACATCCCAAGAGAGTCGTCAAAATTACAAATAGAAATAGTAAAATCATTCAAAAGTTGTTGAATTTATTTTATTATGACAGGTAGTTCTATAACAATACTTTCTATTATTTAAAAGTTTAAATTTAATCCCGTGATAAACCATATCTTGAGGTCTTTATTATAGATATTAATTTACAATTTCATTTTGATTAAAATTTTTTTATTTTCATTTTTAAATATTCTGATTTAATATCAAAGAGTTCTAAGCTTTAATTTTAATTGTTTTTCAATTTCGGGTAAAACTAAAAATTGGTTTAAAAATATTATAAACAAAGTGCAATTCTGTATCATCCTCCCGAATTGTCGAAACAATATCCTGATAATTGTTTCTTGAAGAATCAAAATGTGATTTTCTGTAAGCATAAGTGAGTTAAAATAGAATAATTAAATGCCTGTTCGGATTTAAAAATATTAGATTGGACAAAAGTAAAATTTGTTTGGAAATGTTTATTCAAACTATTAACTGTGTTTGTGGATCTAGGCAGATTTAAATTATTCTGTAAATTTATACATCTTCAAAGCAATTAACAATTCCATCTATCTCTATCTATATCGGGGGTAATTTTTTAAAAACCTACGATATATCAGCTACTGGTAAAATAGTCTATGTTGCAATCATTTTCTTACTTAGTGCAATTTCTTGACAATATCAATATATGCATCTTATATTTGGGCCTTCTGATTAAATCTATTAGTAGATTTCTCGAGTTAACATGAAAGTTATATGGCTTTCAATTTACAATTGGAAGAACGGGTTAATTGTGGGTTCTTAGAAATATGTTCAAGGTTGATAAAGATACTATTCGTATATAGCCTAGGATTGACGATATCCAACTATTGAAAAGTTATATATATTGATTCTTATTTGACAATGATACAAAAAAATACAAAATGGTTTTATATTATGAGTGCATGTGTTAAATTAAGTTTAAAGGACAAATAATGAACAATTTTGAACGACCCTTCGGGTAATCACCGATTCGAAAATTGATAGATATCCATATTTCTGTTTAGCAAAAATAAAATCATATAATTTTCGCCCTGATCATTTACACGCATTAAAAAAGTTTTTTTATTGAAGTAATTTTAATATTTATGGAGAGGTGATATATCAGATAAATTCCTTTTAAAGACACAGAGATTGTGTCTCCCTATGGTACACCTCTGCTATTTTTGCAGATAAATTAACAGAATCTTGTGTTATTATTCGATTCGCCGTCTGTTTCCGCTTAAGGCATTTCCTTTTATACAATTGAAAGAGTTAATAGCCTTTAACAATGGATGTAAAGAGCGCTATTATATTCCGGATTGTTCTTAAATATTTTATAAGGTGTAAAAGAATATTCTCAATACAATTAGAGTGTCTGTGACGTTCACACCCATATGAAATTATATCAAGAATTATGAACTTTATTTTTTATAGATAGATATTCCTATGACAGAGCTTTGACTTTCCAACATTAGCGTTTGCACAGTTCATGATACGAAATAGATTTAAATAATTACAATTGGAGCAAACAAAATATGATAAAAATATTTTTAAGTTAAATATTTTAGAAAGATTTTTCAATGAAAGATGATATATTTTGTGTAATTTTATTGTCATACCTATTTGAATTTATTTGGGGTAAAGATATCTGGGTAATAATATCTGTTCAACTTTAAGATTTGTACTGCAATATTGAATCATTATATTTTCTGTTTAAATTTATTGTATCTGTATCAAACTATTATAAAATACAAACTATATTTCTTATTTTAATTGTTTTAAGATTTTCGATAATTGTCGAATCTGGTGGATATTATGAAGTATATATTTTATAGATATAGTATTCAAAACTAAATTTTGTTTAACTAATAGTTTAAATTAATAAAAAATTGAAAACATAGACTATTTTTGATATAAATCTGTACTACTTCCTCCAAAATCAGATGGATTATTTTAATTCTCTAGATTTTCAAACAAGTGCTTTTCAGATTGGACTAATTGTACATTATCTCCTAACTTATAATAT
This sequence comes from Sphaeromyxa zaharoni, assembly GCA_001455285.1. Lineage (NCBI taxonomy): Eukaryota > Metazoa > Cnidaria > Myxozoa > Bivalvulida > Sphaeromyxidae > Sphaeromyxa > Sphaeromyxa zaharoni. Next base: position 10,659 of record LDMZ01067969.1, read on the forward strand.
TTACCAATTGTGAATAATTACAATGGATTCAGTTATTTCATTTACTACAATGGAAGAGTAAAGAGCTTATTTTATCATGTTTTCGGCTACTATGGCAGATATTTTTACTATATTATCGTGAATATTCTAGGACAGGGATAAATATTTTTTAAGCAAACAATAAATAAAAAATTCGGTATAACCCATTATAAATTAAATTAAGTGTGCTATCTTTGTTTATATACCTTAATTATCGAAAATGACCAAAGTTCAATAAGACTGCCTTACAACTTCACTGATATTCAGGTATTAAAAATTATTCTTAGCCAAATCAACCGAAAATCTGAAAAATTTCCTACACGAATTGTTCTAAACCAAAAATCGAGAAACTTGGTACGAAAAGAAAAAGGTTTTGAGGATAAAATATTATTAATTTTAGCATATATTCAAGTAGTGGTTATTACGTAGATTAGATGGAGGCGAGATAAATAGCTATTATTAATCAAATTCATGTGATATTTTTAATTCAAAAATACTGCAAGATCCCTGATTTACATCGAAGTTTCGGTCTTTGTATGTAACTGCAGATGTAGGGTATCGTTTAAAATATATTTAAAAAATTCTTTAAGTTTCATTTAGAAGACTTTATATATTCGTGTTATATGCTAAAATTATTTTAATAAGGATGAATTGTCTGATAAAATATTTCTAAAAATTAATATTTTTTCGTCTTATAAGCTTTATACTGAATAACAATCATTCGTCTATACGAGTTAATGTAAATTATAGTAATTTACAGGCTGTTAATACTAACCAATAGACCTGAAAATTCGTAATTCAGGGAAATCACTGATACATTGTAGACTCAAAAATAATATTCTAAGGTTCTTCCTAGGGACTTTCGGAGTCTCAAGGAGAAAGCGATGCAGGAAGTACGTCCAGTGGGTGCGATGTAATGATAAGTAAAAATTTTCATAGACTAATAACTAAAAGAAAAACTATCTATTGATCCCGGAACATAGTTCTCCCACACTCTCGGTTGGCGTTCGTTTACACCAATATATACAAAGAATATTTTGAGTGAACCATAACATAGCTAAAAATAACGGCATGTAAAGTAATGCAATAGTTCATTTTGGTTAGGATTACCAAACTCAGTAACATAATATAGATCCATGTGTTATAAAATATATTTAAAAAATTTTGATTTATATTTTCACAAACTATGATTCAATGCAAGTGATAAACAGATCAAAGTAAAATATAATATTTCATTGCGAGATTGATTCTTATCGTGATGGCTCCTCAGTAAAATTTTATTACATTTTAAATATTTGTAAATTTACATTGTCATTATAAATCTGGTATGATAAAGCAATACATTATGTAATAAAAAATATAAGCTAATAAATTTGTAATATTAAATTGATACACAATTCTTTTGTATGTTTGCTTCAACATAGAAGATATATATTAAACACGAGACTCAATGAAACCGTCTTCGATACCATCATCACATTTATCTAATAAATCATTTTATTGAAATATTAAAATACATGGTAATGAAGAGATTTCGATTAACTGTCCCAATTTTGGAACCATGAGACAAAATACAAAAGATGCACCATATAGAGCCAGTAGCGAAACGAATCCTCTCAAGTCGGAAACTGCACAACAAAAGAGTATTGCCAAATAGCTCCCGACTGCAACAATTGGAACTACTAAAAGAATCTATTATGTCATAAAAATTAATGCAGGAAATCTTACTCTGCTTTTTTGTGAGGTATAAGATTCAAGAATGTGTGTGATATAGGCTAAGCAAGTTAGTGTATAGAAAATTATTAGTATTGGGGTTATACTTAAAACAAAGTTGTTGATGTCTTCTGTTCTAAATATATACCCAAGAGAAAAGATGGACTAAGTAATTAAATAATTTTCAAAAATTGAGTTTACTTGTGCAATTATCACAAGAATTGCTGAATCGTATTTATTAAATATATAATAAAAAATTTGAGAAAGTCCAAGTTCTTCCGCAGCATCCTGGTATGTCCTTGTAATTGAAAAAATTTGAATGCATCAATACCTTAAACAAAAAAATCCGGAAACATTGGCAGATCCAAAAGAGGATAATGCTACCAGTACAGTTATTAGCATTCCCCAGTTTCCCAAATAAATTGAACCAATTTCATTCGCAAAAAAACCACCCTTTGATATATGTGTTGTTCCAAGAATAAGAATAAAAATAGCATTCAATACTACATAAGATATAGTTGTAACAAATACTGAGTAAATGGATATATGAAGTATGTTTACAGTAGGATTTATCAAATCTGCAATATATCCAACATGACTAAATCCTGAATAGGTCCATATTATGCTTTTAAATACAGTTGCCATCTTTGTCATGGTTATATTTTGAATTTGAAAGCTAGTATTAACATTTTCAAATGCTCTTTTTTCAACTTTAATTAATCCAAATACAACAAATAAAACGATTAGTACAAGTTTAAAATTTGTGAAATTCTCGTTTACGCTTAATATCACCTTTGTTCCGAAAGACTGAATTATCACAATAATAATGGCTATAAGGGTAGACATTAGATATATTTCCCAAGTACTAGGTAGAGAGTTTTCAGATCGATTAATAAGAAGAATTGTACTTGAAACGTTCTTAATTAAATAGGCCAATATAGCTGGTTTAATAAGAACAAAGTTCAAGAGTACGAAAGAATATCCAACAATGGCGTGAAAATTTTTAAAGTAATAATTAAACTCGCCTCCACAAGTATTGTATATTGTTGTAAGTTTCGAATAGCAGAACATTGTGAATAACGTTAACATACCAAAAAGAATCCACAACAGAGTGTTCATAAAGAAGGATGGGATGACGCCTGCAACAACACTGGGAACGCTAAATATGCCATATCCCATCATTGATCCTACTATTAATATAACACCCTGATATTTATTTATTCTTTTTTCTAACGGATTCAGGTTTAAGTTCCGTTTAGAAAGTTCAAAGGATCTTTCATCATTTGATTCGTTTTTATTTCTATTTTTTTTAAATAAAAAATAAAATTGACCGATTTTGTCACTTTGTGCAAAATCAGTGACATAAAATTTATCCCTTCTTAAGATTTAATATTGAATAAAAACATTCGTTATCTTAATTTACTTGATTTTTTAAATAAAAGTTACAAGAACTAGTATTTTATTCTGACTCGATAATAAAATTAAAAAGTTTATACACAAATACAGCACTTTTTAAAAAATATATATATATGTATTTTACCTTTGAGGTTGTTTGCTGGAGTACATCTTTAGATTAACCTTTACCAAGTTCAGAAGAATAAACTTTAAAAAAAA
>LDMZ01067978.1:0-24216 GCA_001455285.1 Sphaeromyxa zaharoni
TGGATCTGTGCCCAAACGTGCCGCCCGCCGACGCGTGGAGTTAATCTATTATATACACTACAGCTACGAATCAATCAAGCCGAAAATATTTGTATTTTCTTTGTGGTGAACGATGTTTAACAGTTGTTGTAGCCTCTGTAAATGTCAATCTCTATTTTACAGGATTATTTAGAAACGGTAGCATTGTTCACTTTGGAATAAAATAACGATCTTTCAATATGAAAAATCAGTTAAAATGTATCTGGAGCCTATTTATGATTTTTTTTGTAATGTAAAATTTTCCCGTGGTTTTGCTAATTGCCAATGAACCTTTCCATATTTTTCTCGGAAGAGTTTTAGTAAATGGCTAATTTTCTGGGAAAAAATTTTCATACGACACCGTACAGTCTAGTGCTGTAACTCACTGAATCGGTTTCCCAGTGAGTTAACTTGACATAAATATAGGCTAAGATTCTAAAGCGAGTACATTTTACAGAAGAAATGACCGAAAATCTCAAAAATCCAGATATTATCTTGGCAGTTTAAGAGTTTAATAGGTTCAGCTATATCATTGCATCGCGAGTATTTAATAAGATTATTGAAAAAAAATCATCAATGTATTAAAATTAGACGATATTGAATTCTGAAATTATTATATCATTTGCCATTTATATGATTATGCACAAATTTAGCCATACCGTCCTTTGAAAAATGAGGCTTAACAATATTGTCAGGTTATCGATTGGAAAATTATTTCATATATATATATTCCTGGGTGCCTCTTTTTATTTTAGGAGAGTCATTCATATTTTTTAAAAAGCTATATTTACTTATGTCACGAAGGAAGGAGTAAAAAATAAAAAAAATTAATACTTTATGAAAACGAATTTGAGAATAGTTGCTGGTAAGAATAGTCATATTTTCAACCCTGGTTAATGATAAAAAAAACCTTGTGATAGTTTGTTCTGATTACTGTACCTAGCCTGAAGAAACTGATAAGCGATAAAATATTAAATATATAGTTCAAGCTTTAATAATCCTAAAGTTTTTGTCTCCGGTTTTCTGTTAGTATATTAAGGTTTCATATTTTCGGAAGATATTTTATTTTAATTAATGTGATTTCTTTCTTATATAAACACCATCTTACAAATGTTTAGTTATTCGATACTGTGAGATTTTTATATATTAAAAATAGGATACTCAAAAAACATATAAGTTAATTAAAGCAATGTTTTTCATCAACTTTTAACACGGGCGCATTTTTTAAATCCTTAATAAAAATTATTAGGAACCGTTTAAATTTTAATTAATATCGGAGTAATAATAAAATCCGAATTCCGTAAAATTTGTTGGATTTCTTATCAACGTTCTAACTCTAATATTCGGATAAAAATATTATAGGGTTATACTTTGATTTTCATGCAATAAATTAGTAGTTCATATTTATTTGTTTCATAAAAAGATAGTATCTAAAAGCCAGAATTGCTGTATTTTTAATAGATACCAAGAAGGAAACTTGAGAATGATTTGTAAAAACAAATATTTAATCTTACGTAATAATCCGCTCTAATAGTAGGGTAATAATCTGTTAAAAACATTATATCTTAGGTGAAAAATATTCAATTTATAATTTCCTTCACTTTATAATTTATATGGAAGTAAAGACCCCAATTTTTGAGTTCAATAGTTATTTATATTCTTTTTTTAGCACATTGCAACAAGGTAAATAAATTATAAATAGTAAATATAAATTTCAGATACCGTTACGAAATGTTGATCATTCAAAATTTATAAAAAAAAACAACTCACCTACCCTTAATTCAATTAACAGTATGTCGGTTAACATCTAGGACCGAACTATTTTAATTTATGAATTATATCTCACATGTGGAATAATATGCTAAGTTTTGAAAACTTACATTTTTATATTTCATTATAATAATTCGTATAAAATTGTAATAATTTTTAAATCTAATACTGGTTCCTATCCTAAGAGGAAGAATCGTAATTATAAAATTTTCATCGAAAAATTTATTTCATCGAAGTAGGCTTAATAAGCTGTTGAAAATTACTGAAGTTACCTGAATAATACACTATAAAAAATTTGGTATATGGAAATGTCATTCCAGAACATGCATCGAAGCTTAAAGTATATATGCAATGATAAAATTCTGCGTTTTGTACAAGCCATTTTTGTGTAAAAAATTACAATTAAAAATCACATCATTTAAAAAAAAATAACAAGACCTTAAATGAAATGCAATGGATTTTTCTTACCTCACCAAATTCAGGGTTTAATTGTTATTCTTTTACTGATCTGTCCTGTGCCTTTCGAGAATTTGTATTGAAAAATAAGATAATTTTTTTGCAGTACTCCCTTGGGATTACCCGTTTTTAATGTAACAATTAAAAATGGAAGACCCCGCATATGGCCCTCCAGGATAGATGCCATTGGTCTCTTTCGATAAATTTATTTTTAATATAGTAACACACTAACAAATATATTGAAAAATCTTAATGTCACTCCGGCCGCCTAAACGTGGTCTTTAATATATACGATTTATGTCGAGGATGAACGACATTTTTATATAAAATAAACTAATTTTAATAAAAATTCTTGCTGTGAATTTAATTCAGGGTATGGTTGTCCAGCATATTATATTGGTAATGTAAATTTATGAATATGTATTCTCAAGATATTTTTTCGCAAACAATTGTGAAAATTCAGTATCAAATCAACAAAAAATTATATTAAAGCAGGAATACATAGTTTAATTTCTCTTTTTTGTTTCCATTGCTCAAGGATTTTTGCGTCATCGATATATATTATATATATAAATCAAGAGAGCATTACAAAAAAATTTCACTTTAGATCTCAAAAATTATCATAATACGCCCAATTATTTTAAAAATGCTTAACATAAATAGATCCAATGGAAAATATTTTCAAATTTAGAATCAATTCTATAATAAAAAATAAAATATTACTCTTTACTCTGTATTAATTTTCATTTTAAAAAATTCATTAAATCTGACAATTAACTTTAGCATTTTTGTAGATAAAATTCATATTGAGTTTGCCATTATTGAAATATTACAGATTTTCTTCTAAATTCTTTAAACACTAATTTCTGCGAATGAAGGTACATTTGCTGTTTCTTACATGCTTCGTTTAAAATAATCCTGTGAGATTTTCAACAAAATGATTTGATCTGAATTAATATTTTCATGTCATGTTCTAAATATTAGAAATACGGTTGTTCTTAGTATGCGAGAATTAAGCTTTTAAAATGGATTTGGTTTAAAAGATGTTAAATCAGAATTAAATAAGGTATACAATACTCCAGTTCGAATCTTAAAAACAGTTTATTATTATAAGTCAATTTTTTAATATTCCACTTAAATATGCCAAGTCTGTATATCAAAAGCGCAACGGGTCCATTTTGTGATCAAAAATTTTCAAAATCATGATTCAAGGACATGTAAAGGAGGTTTCATATCTAAATTTTCCAAAAAGAATAAGCGAAATTAAAAGGAATGATTAAAAATCAATATTTATCATGAAAACATAGTACTACATTCTTATGATAATAAAAAAATTACAAATTAACCGAATTAAAAATAAATTTTCCTTACGAAAGACATGAAACGAAATAATTATTTTAAGAAACAATATATTGAAAGTTTAAACCTGCAAACGCAAGAAAGCAATCAAAGCCTAATAAAAAATATAGCTAATCTATCATCTAAAATATTTTCACATGACTTTCAAAAAATTATTGTACATTTAACATCTGTAAAGATATTTTCTATGGCCATGAAAAAACTTATTATAATGTGAAACTAAAATGTTAGAGTTAATTAAAAAATTTGTAACTTATATAACTAATATTTCTATCCCGATGAATGATGGTATATTGTCTTTATTAAGTTTTCTCTAGATATATCTGTTAATTTGGAACACTGCTTTGTGATTCTAAAAAAATATCAACAAAATTAAAGTAGTTCTTCTAAAATAAAATTTTTTTCTACATTATCTAATTGAATGTGAGAAAACACACACCTCAAGTTCTCAAGATATTTGAGAAACCCTTTTATTTATATGATAAAAATACATTAGAAAGGTTGTACAACTCCACAAAATTTTTTAATTAAGTTAATTGTAGAAGTAAATGGTACCAAAACGATGAAATAATTGTTCATGTTACAAAAAAATAACTAATAACTAATTCCGCTATTAAGGCGTGCTGGAGTGAAATTGCAGGATGTACTAAATTAAAAATATTGAATGGGTCACGATTTGCAGAACAACGTTCCCGGCTAATTTTTTCTTGAATTAACGTGAGAATCTTATTTAAAAGGTCATGATATAAATATACATATTTAAAAAATAAACATCGCAATTATTAATTGACATTACGTCAAACTGCCGAACTTGTATTATCCGGGAGGATATATTCTATAAAAATGTGATAAACATACACCAAACCTATTTTCTTACCACAATCTTTTAGCATATATTTTTCTATTATATTTAATTTTGTATGCTTACATTTTAACCCTTATTCATGCATTCAATTGTGGAAAAAGAACTTTAAATAATTATAAAATTTGCATATCTTTAAAAAAATATTTTTCAACTATATCAACTTAAACATCATTAGAAATTTCTTCTATTATCGTTTTGCGATTCAATTAATCAAATTCATTGGCTTGTACATTTTTATTTCGTATCTAATCAAACTTTTAAATGTATCATTATCGATTATTTGAATTTCACTGGAATTTTTAAAGCTTAGTTAAAACATTTAGCAATTACCCATAAAATGTGACTATTCTATTATTTAACTTTGTTAGAGTACATCTAATTTGATCAATTCATTCTTTTTAATAGTTTACTCCAACTTATTTGTTTGTTCAAGATTAAAGAAATGTTTCGTATGTATGTATAAAAAAATTGTTACAAAGCGAATATTTTTTTATCACAAAAGTTTTAAAAAAATTATTTCAGATGTCACAAATGAGAAATAATTTTAGCTATTTAAAATTCAATTTATTACCTCTACATATCCTTTTTAAATGATAAGTAATCCTCATGAATGGGCTATCCGTTATAATATGTTAATTTACAAAATATAAATTATCTTTTTCAATGAAGAAAAATTTTTTAAGAGAAGTGTCATTTTTGTGAGATTTATTATTTAGGTGTTTTTGGATTTTATATATTTTTTGAACCATGATATAAAAAATTATCTTATTTGTTTTCCATACGCTAATATTTTACATATTCTTTTAAGCTTTGTAATAAAAATATTTCAGATTTTAAATATTTTGACAACGAAATTAAAAAGATATCCACCAGGTTTTAATATTGCACAAATCAATATATATAGTTTCATTTGAGGGTTTATAAATCAGATAATAAGATTTTCGTTATATTTCCTGTAAGTTCTATGACTATTGAATATACATATTTTTACATACAAAAGTTGCTGTATATATGTAAGGAAATAAAAATTGAAAAATAATAAGTAAATTTGACAGTGTATTGAATATTACAAGTCATAAACAAGTTAAAAATTTATTTAAAATCTCTAGAAAGCTTATTGAATCATTTGCCGAAAGAGGGATGTCTGACACTTTAAAAAGAGTTCGAAAATGTAAAAAATCTGTTACTATATAAATTATGGATGTAGCTTCATATATTATGATTGAGAATAATGCGTTTAATTTCCAAATATATTTACGAGGCTTAATATTAATGAACATCCTGCCATCATATATAATTAGCCATAGATACCAATATTTTGTTGATATCTTGACAAATATCGCCTGAAAAATATTTCGATAACGATAGTTTGAAAATAATAAATCAAATTCATTCGAATATAATTTCAAAATAAATGCTATTCCTTTAAATTCTTACATACATATAAGGTCATTTATTCTAAGTATAATTAAGGTTCATAGCTTATCAAGAATGAACGCAATTTTAAACCCTATTATTCGATTTTATATGGAAAATGGTCGATGTGATATTAAAACAGGTGCTTACAATATTATATTATCAAATGGATTTATGTAATTCTGGATGAATTCATAATATGTCACGTAATTTTTTAAAAACCATTAAGAAATATAGGCACATTTAATGATACACACTGGTAACAGATATTTATTCCTTCCATTAAGAGTTTGAAAAAATGATGGGTTGATAAGCTTAATTTTTTGGATTTTTTTTCTTTATTCCATCTTTTTCAATCTTTATAAGAACCCATTTTTAAAAAGTATAAATAATATTAAATAAACAGAATGTAATTTTTACCGGATATATTATAATATTTAATTGGATGAGAGAGGCTTGAAACTAAATAAACTGGAACAATTTTGGCACTGAAACGCTTTTTGAACGATATTTTTTTAGGGAAAGGGTATTAATCGGGATGGATATTTTATATTTAGTTTATTACTTAGTGTTCTGACAATTTACTACTCAAGAAGGAGAGAAAATGAAAATTGCAAAAACAGGTATGTAACACAACTAAAATTAATTATTTATCTATCCAAAGTAATATTTGTATAAAAAAAATTAATTGTTTGAATAACAAACTTCAGATACACAATCAAGGGATGCAAAATGATACAATTCCATTTCTAAGATATAATAACAGACCTTTCGTGTTTTCTTGATTCTCTCAATACATCAGTATATGTTCGATCGATCTCACCATCCAGAAGAATGGCCAGGGTATAAGGCTTCTTAATCTAACGATGTTAAAAAAAACATCAAGATTGACCTAAATAAAACCTTTAATTTATTCTTTTGTTAACTACTAAGTATTCTATTTTTTTAAAAAAATATAGTTAAAATATTTATTTCAATATATGGCATCAACGTACGATTTTAATAATCAACTAGTGACCAGCTTATATTTTTAAGAGTATTTAGAGTAAATATCTGAGAAAATAAAATAAATATCTTGCTTCTTTACCACAGAAAATTTTTATGAATCAACTTTTAATGAATCAAATTTTAATGATTTTTTTGTTTAGATAATAATAAAAATAAATGTTTTAAGTAAAAATAAAATGAGAATTTTCACATCAGATTTAAAGCTAACATTTCAAATTTTTTTACATATATACTATATATATTAGACCTTCAATTATCCTTTAGTGTAATATAGGTTTTTTCTTCTTAAGTTATTTCGATTTTTTTAATCTGTACTTTAACAGATTTAATGAAGGAAAACGTTAAATTGATCGAATTTTCTAATTGTGGAATATAGAAAAATTATCTTAACTTAATTTAAATTAGAAATTTTTGAAACATAAAACATATTTGTTAATATATTTTTCAAAATAAGACTTTTTATATAGAATGACAAGGAATATATACGAAATCTTCTTGGTTAATATTAAAAATTTTAAGAGTAGGCAATTTTCATACGTATTTGTTAGGAATGACCAAGTAAAAGCCATTACTCACCACATTACCTCAAATTTTATATTTATAAATAATAAGATAAAATAAACTAATATTGTTCGATTCATTTTCTTATTTAAACGAAACCCTAGAACTGATACATAATGTTTATTTCTAACGTAGATAGGTGATTTTCCAATCTGTTAAGCAACATAAATATGCATGACAAAAATCTATTACTTTATTCATGACTAAAAAAAGCATATAACCAGTCATTTATTATCATATGAATTGTGCTTACTGTATTTTTATTATATTTCAAATTATTTTAATGTATTATCAAGTTCTTACTTGAAGAAATAATGAAATGAAAAATCTTAATTTTATAAGGATATATATTTATGATTAAATTTATAGGACAAAATTATTTTATAAAGTATGTACCTGTTTTGCTATTTCCATTTCCTTTGTCATCAGTGAAGTTGAAAAGTTTACAAAACCAGATTTTTCACCAACTGTTTTTAAATCAAAATAGTATGTACTGTATTCTCTGGAAGATACATTGAGATTATATTCAATAAGTTCAAATGTTTTTTGTTCTAGTTCAATTCTAAAAATATATTACATCCATGTTCATAATACGTTTATACAAATTGACAGAATCTGAAATCTTGAACTTTTGCTTGAAGTACTTCACCCAATCTACAATCGTTCAGATTAGTCCAAGTTACGCTTACATTCATGATCACTATTTACCTTCACAGAAATCATTATTATGGCCATCACAGCTCGTTTCCAGTTTAAATGCGTAAATTTAATAGCGTTAATATTTCTCAACCTATCAAGAAGTATCTTTAAAATTTAACAATTTAAAAAATTTCTAACCATCATTAAAACAACTGTAGAACCATCAGTTTGTCCCAGTGAACAAATATTTCGTAGAAATGTATAAATGTACAAGATCTTTACATTAAAATCGCTTTTCGTACTATATGGGAGAGCTTTTGAATCATATAATGAATATCCTCGAAACTACACAATTTTATAAATCGTTTCCTATTAAACTTTTAATGGATATATGCTTTCATTATAAATATCGATTGTATTTTTATATCGCTCATCTCTGTTAAAATTAAAAAAAAAACAAACGGGATGTTTACGTTGAGTCTATCCATGAAAATATTACACATGACATACTAAGATATATAGTATTTAATTAAGATTACCATTTTAACATTATTTCGGTATCAGGAGTTAGTATTGTGCAATTTGAAACAAAGATCGTAGAACAAGAACTTGTTCTGTTAGCAGTTGGTCTTAGATGTTTAGTTATTGAGACTAAAATCGTACATGCTGAGATGAGATGAGATTCTTTTCATAGATTTATTTTCCTCCACATCTTCGATATCTAAATAAGGTCAAATAAATTGAAATAGAGGTAAAGAAAAAATGATTTTTCGTTCAAGAATATAAGATGAATTATATTTAAGAAAATCTAAGTATAAGTTAAATGACATTATTAATCATTAGTTTCGATCTTTGTGCTAATATATATCGCTAAATAGAATTATATTCCTTTAATTCTATTGTTTTCTAATAGATTTTCTTGATCTATATATCAATAAGGATAATATACAAGTTTTAGTAAAATTTACTTTATTATATACATTATGAGAATAAGCTCGTAAGTACTAAATAGATTAATAGATTAACGTAAAAAAAAGAATCAAAACGATTTTTTCCAATACATGGTTACTAAAAATTTTATAAATAAATAATTCTTTTGGGTTCATAATTTTGATATAATTTTCAGACCCATAGTAAATTTTTTTGTATATTAATACTTAAGCTATCTAATATAATCATATTATAATGAATACCAAACTTATGTCACAAGGAGTTCAATATCATCACCGAAATAAAAATTTTGCTGATAACTGGTTGCGACTTAATGTTAAATATTATAATAAAGATTTTCTTTATTCCTTATATTAACATTTTTAGCGATAAATTAGAAAAAATTACGTGAAATTAACAAATCCATGATAGGATATTTAAAATATAAAATTTAAGGCTTTATGAAAATTTCTATTCCATAATATGTGTATATATTTTATTTCATATAATTTAATTCTGAAAAAATTGTAGATAAGAGAGGATTTTACAGTTTGAAATATACATTTAAGTAAAACCTGTTTTATACACCTTTCTAACTGCTTTTTAATCCAAAAGAGAATTTTTAAATTGTAATAATGAATATGATTTTTTTGGAATATGTGCTAATATTCCCCTTTCTGGACCGTCAATATACAAATTAAATTAATATATATTTTTACTTAGAATAGGTACCTTCCATATTAGTTCATATTGCAATTTAGAGAATAGAAAATTATATTATGTAGGGCCCCTCGTCAAATAATTATCTGGTCAAAGCGTGCCGTAGATAGCTAAAAATTGGAACAAAATATGATATTCACGGTGTATTCTTGAATGTTTTTTTAGATTTATTGTCATTTAATTTGATGCATACTGGAAACAACTCGAAAACAATCTTGTGAATTTCTAATAAAAATGCACTATATATCATATAGGTTTTGGGACATATCAATATAAAATATATACCTTATCCATATCTAATCTAATTCTTCCAAATCAATACAGACTTGTTTACTATTTTAGCATAATGTTTATGATTTTTATTTTGTTTGATATTGTAATCAGTAATATGATGATTGAATATTCTTAAATGAAGAAATTGTCGAAAAATATCTTATGAATTAAATCATCAATCAAATAAAATGAACTGGGGAATCGAGAATGGAAAATATCGGTAAAATATTGTTACTAGGAATTATGGTAGAATTTAAAACCTGTAATTATTATATTTAAGTAATAACGGTGGATAAAATAGATCAAACATGACCATATAAATTCCTCTAAATAAAACATAGAATGACGTATAAAAATAAGATAAGACTAAAAATCGTAGGCTATCTTCAAAATTTAAAAATTATTAATTTCTGCAATGACAAAAGGCAGGATTAGAATATCATATTTTGTTTTTGAAAGTAAATTATATACGTTTTGATTTTACAATCTATTAAAATAAAAAGGTCTTTGCTGACGATAGGGACATCAACTTATATTTAAGGACTCGTGCAAAGACCTGATTTGGAACTAAGCCAACCTACCACCCTATGATTCAACCTAAAAAATATCAGCTTTATCCATATTATTTCAGTTAGAAAATAAAAATAATAATATATTTAAATGAATCTGTGCCTACTTTGAAATGGAAATAAAGCGAAAAATGCTAGAATTTATAAAATATTTAGTGTTCAGATAATCACTTCAGGTTTCAACGTTAGGTCCAAATTTTCATTGTTTTTTTTGAGTATCGCAATTCGGAATGAAAAATGGTTTTAGCAAAGTAGAAAATGTTTTCGTTTTGATTAATTTTGATTGAATCTATGATCAGATACATCTAAAATTGGACATTTTAAAACACATCAAATGGTTTGAACGAAAGATAGAATTACATAGTTTTGGTATATATTATTCGTCTATTATCAAGAATAATGGTTCTTCCGAATATAAGCCACTATATATTTTGTTGACAAGTTTTAGAAATTTTGATTATAAAGCTAAAAATGTGATTTTATTTCACTCGTTCGAAGTGTTCGACAGTATTATTAAAATCCCAACAAGACATAAAATAAGCTCCATAAGCCTGGTACCTTCTAAATTACTTTCATTTAGGTTTAGATGAATAAAATATCTTATTTATCCAGCATATTTTTTTATTAATGTTAATAATAACAAAAAATACTTATGACACCTATATCGTCAACTATTCTTAAAAATTAAGATTTTGAATTTTCATTTCAGAGATTGAGATTAAGGAAAATAAAAAATTATTTTCATACAAGCGTTTCAAAATTTAAACAAACTACTTTGAATAGTACAAGCTATGAAATGAACAAAATTTTTTGAATTATCGGGTTTTAGTAAAATAAACTTGAATCTAGCTAATCCGGAAATATTTAAACGTGTGATTTTCTTCTTGGTTTTGATGTTTCGGGCAGTAGAATATTTTTTTCATAAATGCAAGTTCTTTAAAATCCATGTTATTTTTTTAAAAACCTTTGCGAAGCACAATTTTGCGAGTAACGAGTTTTTGTTTGAATATTCATTTTGAGGCATGACCTAAGATCACTTATCATTTTATTCAGCATCGAAATAAATAAAATTTTCTTGAAATTTAATATTTTATGTGTGAAAACTTCATGATTATTCGCACGTATAAGATAATCAAAGTTTAGTTTTAAATTTAACTTTTTATTTTAAAAAAATTTTATACGCATAAAGTAAATCTATATTCAGGAAATTATGATAATAAAAATTATAAATTAATTTTGAATGGTTTGATCAGTCAAAACCGTTGGACCTTCGCTGCTTTCACTAAATTTACGTAATAAAAGTTTAGATTTTTCTAAAAAGTTTTACAAAGATCATTGTTTTAAAAAATAACCTAATCTCTGTATTATTAAATAATTATTGTCATCATCTGACTACCCGAGAAGAATCGATGAGGAACATTACCGAAACCTCCACGCGATTTTTAGTTTTACCTTACGTGCTCATTGCTATTTGTTAGTCATACTTTTTTTATATATTTTTAATGTCCGTTGTTGAAAGTTACTTATCCCGAAACGGAATTCCGGATATGGACAATCATGATTGGAAGGAATGTGTATGTTGCTTCAACTATTATGTTTATAATATATTATGATACGAAATAATTCATATTTTTGCATACATCTTTAAGTTAATTGCTCTCAATGATCAAAGTATAATTTAAATTTTTTGAAAAGATAATAATATTTGTAGAGTATTTCACATGAGAGATTAAAATATGACTTCATTTTATGATTTTCACTCAAACCTTTTTGAGTCCTTTGAGTGTTCCATCCAAGATATGTTTCTGTAGATTTAATATCTCAAATATTACAGATAATAAATCTTTTCATTGATACCTGACCTAATACATTCATCAGTATTTTTTATAAATATGTTCAAAAATTAATTTGCGAAAAAAGCATTAATCCGGTGAATCTCCTAATATGACCTCGAAACAAAAAGTTTACATTAACTTAAAATATCTAATATTTATTCTTCATTATACGTCAGAAATATTATACAGGTTATAATTCAAATTGATAATATCAGATACGTGTGTTTGAGTATGAATTTAAGTTAAATTAACCGAGTAATATCAATTTTAAAGTTATATGCTTTAACCGCACATTGAAAACAACAAATATTAATTTTTGATGGGCATGAAAAAATGAAAAAGTTAAAAAATAATTTTCCTGTGGTACTATCTTTTCGAGAGATACCCATTTATATATTTTAACTAAGCGAAGGAAAAAAAATTTTAAGACATTTTGAATCTATGTTCTGGCATGGCTCTGAAAAATTTCAAATTTGCTTATTAAGACCTCTCATAGGATTTATTATTTCAATAATAGATTTCATTTTTTGTATTATACAACTAAAAAAATCTAAATATAGAGTATAATTATTTTTTACAAAAATTAAGGCATGGTTTATGAATATTTATGACTTGATTGTAACTCATCCAAAGTTGTTTTTCTTATCTTATATCTTTAGGCCAATTCTTAATGATTTGTCCATTCGAAGGATATTTAATTTTCGGAAGTGAAAACTACTACGATTTTTAATCTCAGAACATAGTAATTGATAATACAATCTTTTAATAAAATTATTTATATCTTAAAAGATCAATATTTAGCAAGAAAATGGAATTTAAAGTTTAATAGGTAGCAGATATATTTCTCTTTATTATTTTAGTAGAGCCTATGTTGAACGTATTTAATTAATTTAATTATTTTGCAACTGTGATGTTGGATGTTAAATAAAGAAAAATATATTAAAATATTTGTGTAAAATTTGAAATGTAGTGTCTAAAGGAATCAGCTAGAGGAATTAATTTTTATTTGCTAATGATTTTTTATTCAAATGCATTAATAGATATATATTTTTTAGAAAATTTTTAAGCCTGAAATTTTAAATGTATATAAATAGAAACAACTTTTAATATTTTGGAAATCGCATGAAATATTTAATCAACTTTAAGGTAATTATCATAACAGATTAAAGAAAGATTATTTTAATTAATAGGCTTAATTTGTGCTTCTTAGAAATATATTTTATGTTCTTAAGTTTTTGAGGGCTTTCTTCAAAAATGTGGAACTCAATATTAGGATAAAAAAATTTACTTTCAATAATCAAAATAAAAATAATATCCGTACCATTTTTGGTATACAATTTTCCAAGTTTCAACCGTGCCAGGTCTTTGGTAGCATAAAGTAAACTACGACTGTATGTGAGCCTTGCTTTTAACTTTACACAAAGCGTTCGAATAATATAACATTTACGTTCCGATATGTGTGCATCAGGAGGCTGCACGTTTGTTGGAATATTTTGAATTTTCTTTTGATTCTTTACTTTATGTTTCTCCTTCGAATGTGAAGCACCCATATAATTAAGATATTTGAAGGGTTCCAAAATTATACTGTAATTTACATAAACCTAGTAATTAGGATTAGTAAATTAGCATCAGCTTAATAAAATCTTTAAAAGATATTGATAGCCATAAAAAGAGTTTGTACCAATCAAAAAAAAGAAATTAATTTTATTTTTTTTCCAAAAAGTAAAAAATATTATTATAAAAACACAATCAAGCTATTTCCATTTTCGATATCTAAATGAAAATATTCATTCCTTTATCATATATCTCAGATAAAAACTGAATCAATTGGAACTATATCATAATGAGAAACATTTGATATATTTTTCGGATCCTTAATGACTTGTTAAATTAAATCAGCTACCTTAATCAGATCGATTTTTATTAGAAATAAATATTAATACTAAAATTCATCGCAAATTAAATCAATGTGGATTTTTGAATTAGATTAGTTTTTTAACTGCAAATATTTTAAAAAATTTTTTCATGTAATCGATATTTTTATTAAATTATAACTTCTGGCTAAGTAAATTAAAACAATTTCATTTTATGCATATTTATACAAAACATGACTCTCCGTTTAAAATGAACTTTGTAACAAATTTTTATTATGATGATGCAAAGTAAACGACAAAGTAAAGCGACAAATGTCGAATTTTAATCTAGCAATATTTTCCCAATAATTCCAAATAAGTCGATAATCCACTAATGTTTACTAGAACTATGAAAAACATGATTTTTTATTAGCAAATCTATGAAGAATGTTATTTAATTTCTTAAGACTGCAATATTTTGTCTATCTAATAAAATTTATTATGGATAACTACTAACTGGAGATGAGGTTATATAATTGTAAAAATCATAAAGATTTCGAAAATATAAAATAATACCTTTAATTAAACAATTAAAAAAATGTTGAATGAAACCAGTTACAATTTTTGTCAATACATTTAGATCCGATAATATATTTTACAGTTTAAAAATAAAAATATCCAGTTATAGGTCAATACGTTTCAACATTACTTCTCCGAAATTTTAATGTCAAGTGATGGAATTTACGTATCGCGGTAATTTCAAATAAAAATTAATAATCATCAAGAGATTTCAGATGCTTCTTTAAAGAAATGTTATTAAAAAGCGGAACGTGTAAAAATTCAATTAATAAATCTGGATTTGGTTTTACAGGATAACCGATCTCATGATTATATAATCAATATGACTTAATCGCTTACAAAATAGTGTCTTTTCCTTATTTCATGAAAATTCAAATTTTATCACACTTTTATCTATATACTGCTTTTTGTGACCAACCATTTAATATAATGAGGGTTACTACATTATTATATCAATTTTTTATTATTTTTTTCCATTTTTAACTAGAATTATTTTCAATTTAAAGATCTAAACTCTATTTTTAAAAACAAGCATAACTTTATTTAATTATCTTTCGAAATTTATAGAGAAGATTATTATAAAATGTTGCGCAGAATCATCTGAAATTGTTAAGCATGGAACATTCTAGAAGAACTGATGGTGCACTATTTAAGACGTACACTAACGAGTAATATCCAATCCTTTTGTTTCTGTTACATAAAATATGTCTCATTACGTCTCAACAGAAAAAATATTTTAAATTTTTCTACAAATACTTAGTTTGAGTGAGCAAAAAATTTACTTATTTTTTATGCTCTTCATTACCATTGCTTTTCAATTATTTTAATGGTATTGCTACCATGTGCAATCTAAAGGATTCGAATCTAACAAGAATTATTCTGAAAAAACAGAACCATAAAATAAATATATTAAACTTTTATATTAAGATTATTTTTAGAGTTTCAAAATTATTCCAGCTTAAAACATGGCTCAATATAAATAAATTTATGTCACTTGCATGGTTATTTTAAACTGAAATACCATATAGCTAGACTTGAAATATTTTAATCCTTCTAAAAGCAAAAATCAAGATTTTTATAAATAAATTGCTACTTGTTTTAGACATTAGACGCACAAAATTTTCATGGATTTGGTTTAAATTGAAAGTTGTTTTTATTTAAAATGATTCATTGTTAAATAATTATAAATAATTTTTGCTATGCAATATTTCGAAAATAAAATAAAGGAATAAAAAATAAGGAAATTTTTTTATTTATAATTGAAATTTTTTACTTCAAATCATAATATTAACAAAAATAAATGATTAATTCGAAACTTTTGCATTAAAGTGATAAAAAATACTGTTAAAAAAGAAAAAAAATAAAAATGATAGAATAATTTACCTTTCAAATTTTTTTACTTTAATACTGACACGTCACATTTATATTTCAAATTTTTTACTACTGCACAAAAGGAATTAATGTAAGATATAATAAAATAAGACTTCAGTCGAAAATTTTTAGAATTTTAAAATACCTTGATGAAAATTTGGGAAAAAATATTTCGAGGTTTAATATTCGTTTAAACCTAAATATAGATTTTGAAATAAATAAGTGAAACAATTTATAATAGGACTTATTACAGTGCAGGAAAAATTACATTTCGCATTACATAAGACGTGCTTAAGGGAGGAATATAAAAGGTTTTTTTCATCGAACTAAATTTTTTGCTATAAGGTAACCTCTCTTTTAAGGGGGATGTATAGGCTCTAAAATAATTTATGTACTTTAAGTTAGAAGTAAAAAATATCTTTCTGGACTTTTAAACCTTTAAATAGTTATATTACTGTAAATTTTCCAAAATTGAAGAAAAAAGAAAAAATTCTTAATTAACCTCACCGAATTTATTTCAATATGTTTTGGAATCAAGCATTTTAAATATATTATTATCAATGGCATCATTCCTTTTCATTCTTTTTTTCTTAGCTATGGAGGAGAAAACCTTTACCTGCTCCTTATGTTTTTGGAGGCGGTTCAGTAAGATAGGTCTTACCTCCAGCCCGCTTTTGTGTCAGGTTAGGCGCCAGCACTCTTGGCAGGCAATGTAGGGTTTTCACCTGCTAAAACCACTCCCATTACCTACCCTTATACTAGGGCTACGCTACCTGATTAGGCCTTCGTTCTCTGATCATTCCTTTTCATAGAATGTATTGATTAGTTCCCAAACTAGAGAACATAGATATATGCATCACTTTCTCCTCCCTTTAAACCTTTTTTAAACCATATTGAAAAGATTTTACGAAGTTAAAAGTTTTTACTTTTGCTAGATTCTTTAATAAGATTAAGCATATTATTCTTAAATCAGCCCAGAATATTGGACACAGTAACATCCGACCTTTGAATATACATTTCACCGTTCATTGAAAAATGTGAAATAATGGAACAACAAAAATTATTTTAGATTTAATTTATTTTTCTATTTTATAACTTTCAAAAAAATGGTATCATAAACTTAATATTTATAAAGAAAAATTAGAGATATTCAGTCAATCGTTTTTTGAGATAATCGCTTGAATAAGTGTAAAAAATAGCAAAACCTACTGTGATACATTTAATTCTTTCGATTTTAGTTTGACCTAGAATGTGAACATAATTTTAAAATTCTCTCTGTTATATTATTTTCAACGTGCGATCGAACATTAAGGTTCTTATATTTTGGAAAATCCTAAGATCTACTTTCCTCTATCGCCTTATATATAATGTTGGGGACTTTTAATAAATTCAAACTCTAAAAGATAGGTCGAAAACAAAAATACATCATTGCTAAAATTTTTATTTAATATCTGTCATACAAGAATTTATGCTATTTATAAGTTATGCCCCATCTGAAAATATAACACATTACGTAATATTAGTCACAATACTCCAAACTAAGTATCCTCTCAATAAAATCAACTTAATTCACAAAAAATCATTTAATGAATTATTATTTATTAATTCAGCCGTATCGCAGCCTAAAATTATCAGAAACTAAAAGTTTAATAGGAAAAGACATTCGAGTCATCTTATATAGTTTTTAATAATATTTCAAATCCTCAAATAATTATTTCATTTAATAAATTAAGAATTTTCTATTTTAATGATAGATTTGGAAGCTATTTCGAAAATATGTAATTTATTTTTACACACCCTTTCAATTTCATCATATTCTTGTGTACGAGTTTAAATTTAAAAAATTTAATAAGATTGACTGATTAATTTTTCAGATTTAATTTATATATTCTTATGATTCATATTTAAAAAGAGTTAACCCTAGAAATAGTCATTATATCAACACAAAAAGGTTTCTTATCAATTTTATTTAGATAATCTGTTTTTTGGAACAAAAAATAAATAAATCTTGATCTATGTATAAAACATGTGGTTATAGGAAAAATTTTCTATTTCAATAAACCTATATTACGCATGCATAATATCAAAGGAATGAAAAATTCCTGTGGCATATATGCAAAATCTATTCTATACGATACAATGATATAATAATTAATATAAATGAAAGGGAATTTGAAAGAAAAATATAGTTTTTATTATATATAAACTTCATTAAACCTTATTGATCGATATAAGTCTTTCTTATTTAACAAACATGCTTCGACGACTTCAATGGTTTTATATTATTATTATAAATTAAATAAATTTTTTGAAAGGTGGTTTTGATTAGACTAGGTTTTCTTTATATTTTTTCTTGGTATATGGTTTTTTAATCTAAGAAATTCAAAAATAATTCAGAATAGAATGTGTCAATAACAGTAAGAAAAAACAAAATCATAATCGAAGTTTTTGATATAAAACAAACTCATTTTTAAAATATAATCATTGAACAGAATATATATTTGCATATGTTAAATTTCTTAATACAATTAAAATGATAATACAAGATTAAAGATTAATAATCGAATGTCACATCCCTTCACACCTTTGAAGAATTTAGGATTTAAAAATTATTGTTCATACTATAGTCTGTGTAATATACAATACTGTTGATTTATATATTAATATATCAGAGAATAACTGGAATATTTAACTTGCATGTTTCATAATCTTTGACATTATTACACAAGAATAATAAATACATGTAAATGTGTACTTTTAAGTCAATATATTTCCTTACTTTTTAAATGAAATATTTGCTTCTATTTATATATTATCTTAAACCAAATTTTTTTGTAATTTAATTTGTCATCATATTTCCGGTATTATATCCTAGAAATTTTCAACGAAATCAAACTGAATATAATAAATACTTAGCTATATTCCTGATTACATTTTTTTTGTCAATCTTGAACTTGCTGTTAATGAAAAATATAAAAGAGATATAGGGGATGTTTTTAAATATAAATTACTTTAAAAAATCCGATATTGATACAAGTTTTAGTTAATAATCATTAATTTTTAAATTTCTTGTATAAATAAATTTTATATGTTTTGATTTAACCGGGTGAAATAATTATCACATATATAATTGTCTTTTAAAAAAATTTAAATGACAGTTTTAACAAAATAAAATTAAATAGTTAATTTTAATACAGTAATTAAAAATGTAATATTTGAGCAGCTTGCTTTATGTAGCCATCTTTATCTCTCCATCACATGATGATTTACATAGTATCTTCAATTTTATGTAAATTGAAAAGGTTATAGTAAAAAGACACCATACCTGACGTATTAATCTTTCATTAATAAGAATTGAACATTGTTTTGAGTTGAAATAGTGTTTAGAAAATAATTAAAAACTAATATTTGATCTTTTTTAGCAGACAAATATCAGTAGTAATGATGGATTACATTTGATCCAGCAGCATTATATTACTCGTATGGATAAAAATTTTTCTCATTTTCATACTATATAAGATTTTATGCCTTATACAAATGTCATAAAAACTTCATTTTGTATTACATAAAATTGTTCCAAAATATTAGCTGTTTTGAATATAAAATTCACTAAAAATACACTAATAAAATTTAATCTTTTACCGATATGTTTTTTAATATCATCTGATTTCAGTAGGTGGTATATTTTTCAAAAATAGTATTCACCATCTCCCTTTGACATTACGATTAGTTCTAAATTCTTCAAAAACTCAAGCTGAAAAACAATGTCAAATTCAATTTTTCCTATAATAGCTTCTTCAACACAAGAGTATAATTTTTGAACTATAGTCTTATTATTTTGAGATGTTGCAAATATTTTAATGAACTCAAATATTCGGGATAATAATCGAGTATAATTTCTGTGATTTTTCCCACAGTAACTTAGAAGCATCTGGGCAACGTTGATGGATATATCCAAGTGATTTATGTTATCGTGTGGAAAGTACTTAAACAATAAAATTTCGAATGAAAGTAGACAATTTAGAATACACTGTACGGTATCAAATTTATTTACCTCATCTAGTAACCCTATAAATTTGAATATTTTTGGAACTATCGTGTAAAAATCATGATAAGCCTTATTCATATATACATTATTTCTTGAAACTATATTTTCGACGTATTTTGTCACCAGTTCGAACAGAACCTTCACGTACTCGAAAAAGCTATCATTATTTATTTCATCGTAAAGTATAGAAATTTTAGTCATGTTTTTAACATCATTCATCAGTACGTTTCGGAAATATTCTATTCTAATTGAATATTGCGGGCTAAATGGTGGGGGTTTCAACAAACATTTTTTAATATACGGAAGAACCTTATGAATGAAGAGTAATTCTAAAAAAAACTTAAGTATGTTATAAAAAGTTTACGATGCTCTTTCGGATCAACATTTTGGTCCAAAAAATTGAAAAAGGTTTTTTCGTGTTCAACTTTATTCTCCTCCCATTTTATGCAATGAATATAGGTAATGAAATTTACAAATTGAGTAAGTGTAGATCCATCCGGAAAATATTCCAAAATTGGTGAAAAAATACTAAGGCACTTGGATATATCCAAGGAACGTAATAATATAACACTATATGTTATTATTTCATCTGGAATTTCAAAATTTGATAGAAGTAGGTCGAAACTGTTTAAAGCTTTGAATATTGGCTCAAATTTATCTTTAATTTCAGTTCCAAGATTTGAATATTCACGAACATATAGATAAATAAGGTCAAATAAAAGTTCAATAAATATTGTTAGTGCAAAGCAGTTGCCGATAAGTTTCTTTGGACATTCACAATAAACATCTGCGAATATATAAAAAAATATTTCAGTATTTTTACAAAGGTCTTGGGCACTTCTGTTATTGTATATGTCAAAAAGCAATCGAATATTAGTCTGAAATCGTATTAATATCCTATCTATATGGTTATTTTCATAGCAAGGATCTCTGTATTTATAAAATATGATTAAGCTAAGTATTTGGCAATACTCTCTTACCTTATCTTTTTTAGAACATTCTTGTATGTTTTTGTTTAAATATTCTATAATCCTATATGCCTGAATGTAACATTTCTTATTTTTGTAACATAAAAGAATCTCCATATATGCCGAATATATTGCGTTTAAAGATAATCCATTTTCTTGAAAAGATTCAGTGAAAATCACTAGGGCATTATCTAAGGTAAGACAGTAAAAGAACACAGTGGTAATCTTTGATAACTTATATAAACCTGATGCGTATATAAAAATTCTCTGTTTTTGTTTCCCAGATAATTTAATTAATGGGAAAGATAAAATTAGTGATTCAGTTAATTTGAAAAGCGACTTAGACCATGGAATGATGTCCTGTTTGTTGTAAACCAAAAGTGAACACAGATGGTCACAAACAATGTTAAATAAGTATTTTCGTGTAACCCCATCACTACTAAAACTAAGGGTACGTCTGATATATTTATAAATATCGAAAGGAATGATGAGTTCCCAGATCTGCGGAGTTTTCTTCTCATTGCTAATTTTGATTTGATGAGTTATTTCAACAAAATATTGAATATAAAAACATGATTCAAGGGTTTGTGGAATTGAAAATGGAGTAGGATTTACCATTTTCCCCAATGGAAGGGCAATAAGAACAATGACCAGAACAAAATTTCGAAGTATTGCAAAAATGAAATCCGTGGAAATTTAAAATATTTCAAAGAAAACGAAACCCTAATTTATCAAAACAATTGTATAGAATATGTCAACAAAAAAATTCAAAATAACATGAAGCAAACTTTAACAATTGATTTGTTATTAATCTGCAAGTCTGTGCCCTAGATATTAAAATAATAATCATAAAAGTTCAAGGAAATATTTTTTAATAAAATTCATTTGGAAAAATATTTTTAGAAATGTTGATACGGTCAAAATTTATTTGTTAAAAATACCAATAATAAAAATCTATCACTCTAATTTTTGCATCATCCTTTCGTCAATTGTGAATATTTGCTAAAATTAAAACAAAAAATTATTGCTCATTTAGTTAATACTCATAGTGATATATTACAAACTGTTTAATTTCCTATGAATTAATTCATATAAAATTTTTTCGATCAAAATTATATTGGATTTTCTTAAATTTTAATGTCCTAAGATAAATTATTTAACAACTGACTCGTAATCTAAAATCAATGTATCTTCCAATATAAATAAAAATATTTTATTAAAATAATACATTTTTCAAAAAAATTCAGAATAATTTATTTAGTTAATACCTTTTATGGTAAAAAAATATGATTATTAAAATGGCGTTGATAGTAAAAAAAATTTTCGTTTTAAGCAAAAATTTTCGTACTAAGACTATAGTAGCTTAACATATTGTGGTGACCAAGCGGTGCAGACCCAGTCTGCATCCGCTGGATATAAGTTGACCTTACTGGTCGTCCATCGCGCGAACCAAATATCCAGTGGTTCGCCGACTCCAAGTCACCCA
Source organism: Sphaeromyxa zaharoni (assembly GCA_001455285.1). Lineage (NCBI taxonomy): Eukaryota > Metazoa > Cnidaria > Myxozoa > Bivalvulida > Sphaeromyxidae > Sphaeromyxa > Sphaeromyxa zaharoni. The sequence goes on from LDMZ01067978.1 coordinate 22,725, forward strand.
GAAAATCCATTAAAAAAATAATATTAAAACTAGGCTACAAATCTATTGCCGTCTCGCCGTGCAAGTTATCACGCTTAAATACTAATGTATTCGTTAGTATTTGGTTATTATCGGAAATAACCGATATATCGTGATTGGTCAGCTGCTTCACGATATCTTATTTTTATTTTTGTAATTCAATGGTTAATTCTGGATGCATCTTATTATGAGCACTGAAAATTTACAGTTTGTAATTTCATTATTTTTTCTGGCCTTGCGTCATAGTTTTTTAAACATTATTGTTTTTTATTGTGTTTATTTTTTGCGAATAATATAAAGCATCTGTTGTTAATATTCCAAACTGAAATTTATATCATAGAACCAATAATGATTTATCTAATACAGCTTACATTGCAAGAAAATTGATGAAATTTATTATTATATCTAAACAGAATAGTATTAGTATTTATACAACTATCAAATATGAATTCAATAACAAAATCGGCTGAAATTATATTTTAATGTAATTAAAATATGATTTTTTGGTTTCAGGATCCCCTTATATGATAGCAGGTTTGTTACTAATGAATTGTTCAGTCGCTGATATAAATAATATATGATGTAGTGACGGATATATTTAATTTTCCATAATAAAGCTTGTATAAATATAAGAATTTTAAAATATAGTGTCAGTTGATTTTATGTCCTGATCGTATTACGACCATGGTAGAATTTGCCATATGTTTTTAACACACAAAAACTTGATTTGTGGAATTTTCTCCAAAATTTCTAATTCAAAATTTTTAATATATCTGACACATTTTCTATGTAATCATATATATTTATATATCTGAAACGAATAATCAATAAGGGAAACTAAACCAAAGGGAAAATTTCTTTCATGGATAATAATTCTAAATAAATTATCTTAATTAAAATTCATCCATTTTAATAGGTTAAATGCTCCACTATATTTATATTAATAATTCAGTTAGTTCTTTTAACAAATTTGATAATCAAAATTTAGGGACTAATATACTGTCTTTTTGTCAAAAGGTCAATTTAATTTCAATTTTTAGAAAATTATTAAAAATGTGACTATTTTTTTGTTGTATTGTTGAATCCTTTGAAAGAATACATTTTATAAATATATTTTAATAATAAACATATTTTTTTCATTAAGAACAAATATAACGTCGTAGTAAAACTAATTCAGTCATACTGAAAAATTTCATTATAATTAATGATTTAAACAAACAAATAATTAAATTTTTCCAATCATACGTATAGTAAAATTTGCTTGACAAAAAAAATAAAAATGGTTTTCCAGATATTATTTTGCAAAGGTAAAACCGCAAAATTATTATACATGTATAGTGCCTCAAGACATCTCGAGGAATATCGGAATCTCGGGAGATATTTAAGGCCGCATTATACGGAGTGCGGCAGAGGGATTTTTTAGAACGTGCTAACAATCGGGTAGATTATTATTTATTTTATAGATGTCATTGTC
>LDMZ01068052.1:0-14756 GCA_001455285.1 Sphaeromyxa zaharoni
ATTCATGTATATTAACTTAGACATGCGTAGTTAGTTCTTTAGATTTGGTTTCGAACGTTACACGGATGAAGAAAATACTTGAAAGAAAAGCATAAAAATTCTACTTCAAGTGTGACTACTAAGGACGTTTTGCCAAAGTTTATAGGGGAAAAATCATATGCTTCAACTGTAGTGAAAAAGGACACGTGTAAAATTTTCATTCAATCAAATTAAATGATAGTCTTTAAAAAGTTATGAGTTCTTCAGTTTTTAATTCAAGATTGAATTTCCTGCAATCTTTTAGGATAAAGAATAATAATTTCCACTTGTACACACTAATTCAATACAAAATCATGAATACCAATTATAAAATCAAAGTTAGTTTGTGATTTACCAAAGTAACTGTTTAATGATAATAAAATAATCGTCAACGGTTCTTCATTATTATGAAATGTAAATGTTGGATCAAATTTGATGTTCGATTCAATTACTAGCAACTGTAAATTCCCAGTAATTAGTATCATTATATTTTGTGCTATGATTGGGGGTATTCCAATAAAATATTAATTAATTATTGATTTTTTTACAAGATATAAGCATTAAACCAAGTTACTCTAGTGTATCATATTCATCATGTCGCTTTAATATTTATAAATCCTTTAATCTATACAAAAACAACTTTTTTCTTAAATATCTGAAAAGAATTTGTTGGTTTTTGATTCAGATGGAGGTGCATTAAGGTTAAAAAACTTATAAAACACAATATCATTGTAAATAATGGTCAGCCTTGTTTAATTTGACTTTATAGATATCCATTACATATAAAAAAAGTGCGAAAGCAACATCTAGATGATATGTTTTCTTCTAATATTATTTGCAAAAGTAGTAGTCCATATTGTTCATCAATCTTATTAATAGGTAAAAAAGATTGAACCAACCGTATCTGTGCTGGGTAAAAGAGAATCAATGACGTAATGAAAACGGACGGATACCAAATGCCTCATATAGGAAATCTTTTTGACAAGGTACGTGGATTAAAATGTTGTTATTCTTTTTACCTCAAATCAGAATATTGGGTATGTGAATTGTATAAAAATATTACGGTAATGACAGTTCTTCCTCCTGGAGTGGGTCAGGCCTTTATGAATTTTACTTTCTAACCTTTCGCCTTTGTAGTGCATCTGGTGCTTTTCAGGGGGAGATGGAAACCGTCCATCGTAAGTTTAATTGCTGCTCGGTTTATTTAGATTACATTATCTTAGTCTCTTCCAATTTTGAGATACATTTGGAAGATGTAAACTTAGTCCTAAATAATTTGCACGATGCTGGTCATAGTCTTAAACGTTCTAAATGCCAATTTAGAATATGAGTTTATTTTTTCATTATTGAATATCCAATAACGGAATAGACGAATGTAGAGAATACAAATAACTTATTTGAAATAAAAATATTATGCTGAAATACCAAGAAAGTGAAATCATATCTGGGTTTATCTACATTATTCGGACAGGTTATTAGTAATTTCACATAGATAGCCTCAACTTTATTTCGTTTAAGGAATGATTTCACCTGTTATTGTGGGAATGTTTGCCCAAAAGCTTTTATTAGCCTCAAGGAAAACCTAAAAAATCTACTTAAAGCAAGATTGCCAGAATTTTTAAAAATATTTTACCTCACCTGAGATGAAACTAGAGGGACTATTCTTTCTCTACGATTAAAGGAAAATTTATCCCCAATATGTTTTAAGTCATAACCTAAACAAAACTTAGCGACAATATTATAAGACAGACAAAGAATTCTTTGCAATTATCTGATCAATAAGAGAATTATAGAATTATTCTTTTCGCATAACGTTTCTACTTCAAACAGATCACACTCCAATTGTTTATATTCGTAATATGAAGGATCCGAAAGGGAAGATGTTTCTTAAAGCCAGAAGAATACAATTTTTAGTTTGAACAGATCATCGGCAAAGAGAAAAATGTAGCAGAATTGATCTTACTGTTAATCTCAGCAATTAACCTTTCTTACTGGAAATCTAATTTGAGAGTGAAAAATTTAAAGATCGGATATACGACCAGTCATCAACGTATTCAAATATGGGAAGATTCAATATCTCTTACCCGTCAAAAAGGCCATATTAAATTCATCAAAAGTAAAAGTAAACAGTTGTACATAATAATTCGTATTCCATAAATGCAAAATAGTTACAGAAGTTGATTACCATCTCTACCAATTAGTCAAATGATTGAATCAATTCATATTACATCTTGGAAAAAATTTTGGATAGAAAGACTAGACTAAATTCTAAGTTATGTTATTGATAAAATATGGAAAAAGATATTCAGAACTGCCTTATTCATTATACTTTAAGCAATAAAGTTAAATAAAAAAATTAAAAAACATGAGTTTCTTGAAATCTTATAACAGTATAGAAACGAATTTCACTGGCGCTCTTCCGCTAACAAAATGTTTAAATTAATATATTATTCTGTCCTTCGACTACTTTATTAAATGGGTAAAAGCCGGAGTAGTGCTCTATTAATCTGTAGGAACAACAGTGAAAACTTTATTTTCGTGGGCTATATTTAGATTTTGTGTACCTGAGTTAAGAACCCTTTTGGATAAACTTTCGTATTCTGATGATTATGAAATAGTGAAAATGTGTTCAGGCTTAGCTTTGCGAGATTCCGAATCTTAGGTTTATAACAACTTTCCATACAAATATTGTAGTACAGGGTTTTCACTTCATGTTCGCCACCTCTTAAAGATTATTATATATTTTTATTTCAGGTTCGCCATTTAAAACAAAAATTAGAAAAATTATAAAATTAAAAAAAAATAAAAATTTAAATATTATTCGATGCCTTATTTAATCTAGTATTTCCAATTTTTGTCTGCCATGATTAATATAACGAAGCATGTTCCTAAAATAATTTTCATACTCATATCTGGAAAGACATGTAAATCCTTCGTCAATGTTTAAAAAAGCAATTCTTCCCCATTCTTTGGAGTGTTTAATCCAACAAATCCTTTCCTTTTTGAAAAACAGTTCTCAATAGGATTGAGAATAGGACTGTATGGAGTCAAAATTGTAATTTATGACCACTAAATTCAATTAAGTTTTTAACATCTTGATTTCTATTGATTGTGGCGTTATCCATAAATTAAACACAATTTCCCAAATTTAAGTCCCTTATTTTTTGTAATAAGTCACTAATAAATAATAATAATGTTTGACCAGTATAAGCAGAAATAATAACTTCTTTCATCAAAGGACCCTCTGCAATAATTGCCGCCCATTTGGAAAAATTTCGAGCTTTAATTGTTAAACTAGCACATTTGCATGTGTATTCCTAAGTGACCACCCTCTGTTTCGTCTAATAGAAACACAGAAACCTGCCCCACCCACGAAAATTATTTGTGAACGCTTGTATTCCCCATCAAGACATCAAATACCAAAGAATATTGGGAACGTTTTTCTATAGCTTCAGGAGTATTTTTATTTACAGTTATAGATGTGGTCTGCTTTAAGGAAAAGTTAATTGTTCTCAAATTCTTATGAATTGATGAAATTGAAACATTAAAATTGTTTTCAAATACTTAACAGTTTTTGTAAAGCCTGCGCCTAAAACATTATTCATAAAACCACGAATTTAAGTGGTGCATTTAACTTTTCTAGACCAAACTTAGTTATTAGCATTACTTTGATCATTTAAAAATTTATTAATAAAGCTGCTGATGGTGGATCTAGATATTTCAAATGTTGTTGAAACCCCCATTGCAGGCACACCATTACTATGCATCCCAAAAATTATGTTTTCGTTTCATTACTAGTTTTTCTGTAAGGACCTCTCAGATTATTCTGATTCGTATTCAACATAGGTCAAAAAGTTTATTACTAATTTAAAATGGCGAACTAGGAGTGAAAACTCTGTAATTAAAATGTATTTGCTACTTCAAATTAAATTTATGTATGTGTTATTAGCTCCCTAAAGCAGCCATTTATTTGGTGATACAGACATGCGTAACACATTAAGTATCTCCATTCCGATCAAGGAGTTGCTTTTAAATCAACATTTAAGGTTTGTATAACGAATAAAAAAACTCTCACGTTTACGACTAACTACACTACAATTAATAATAGGGCACTAATAATAAAGATCTGCCTAGTTTTATTTTGTTATTCTTCCTCATGCCTTATTAGATTTGAGAATAACCGAATTTTTTGACAGGGTTCTTTTCATATCCGATGTTTCTTTTGTTCGGAGGTTCATACGTGTGCTCTCCCATTTGTCATTCGAACCAATTACAGTTCACCTATGGAAAATGCTTGGAATAAGTAAATTATTGTCAACTTCTTATTTCCGAATGGCCATGTAGACAGATTAAATAATTTGATAAAAGAAATTTTACAAGCTTTTATTATTGAAAGTAAATAAGATCGGGATGAATACGTTGATCACATTCATTTTGCAATTAAATCCAGTACCAGTAAAGAAACTGGGTTTTAACATTCAAAGCTCATTTATAGTGATGAATTAAGAATACCACACTTTTTTCATCAATTTGGGTAAGCAGTTTAACTAAACATTAAAAGAAGCTATGAAGAATCGAAAATAAGTAAGGATACAATGTATAAATGCTATACTAATACAATAAATAAAAAATTCTATAAAGTAGGAGATAATTTTATTGTTTAATTTAGGTGCATAAACAAGTTGAGAGCAAAATTATAAGGATCAATGAATAAAATCCATGTATTCCATTTAGTTTATTAATTCAAAAATATATTCCGGGACATAATACCGTGAACATACATGAAAAATAATTTATTTTCGTGAAAAGTTCTCGATAATGGTACTTAGGCGATTTCAATGAAACAATAACTGATTTTTTAAGATGCTCAATACATATAAGAAAAGTTCTGGTATATACTTTTAATAAGGGTTGGATTTAGCATATTTACTCTTCAGATTTTCACACGGGGATAGTAAAATCTGAACACATGCATATCGAAAAAATAAAGTTTGTCTATTAAACCTTTTAAACCCAATCAAACAGAAAAAATGATAATCCTGTTTATTGTTTTTAATGACTTTTCTAGTTATATTTGCGAAAATAATCAGAAGCAGAAGAATTCGAAACTTAAATAAATTTGATCATGTCTTCGACAAATCCAGAAAAAATCCAAAAATAATATCTAATTCGGTGGTTTTACATAGAGCAGATTTACTAAATCCTATACGTAATCACTCCTAAAAAATTTTCTTTAATATATTGAATGAAAATGAAACATTTAGCTGGGGTATTGATTTGCACATATATACATTAAGGCTTAAAATCAGGAAAACATCTATAATAAAACAATAAATACATGACATATCCCGAAATTAAAGAATTAATATTTTAGATAAGAGTTTAAAATAACGAAGAAATCGCGCCAAGAAGGAACTCAAGAACAGAGTGTTACCGCCTGGCGGATGTTAGATACATTAGGTGTAATTCTATTTTTTATGCATGGAGGAGCAAGCTAAGAAAGTTTTCAGCAAATTGGTGAATAATAGTGTGAGAAAACTCTATCCATCCAAGAAGGATTACAGAAGAGGTATATCAAGTTATTAATTTTAATAATAAAAGTGTATTATTTAAATAAAAGATGCCATGAAATATCAAGCAAAATAAATAACGATATAACAAAGTTTATGAATCCGTTCGAAGTTGGTGCCACTTGCTACCAGAGTATTTTTAAGAAGCTGTTTCACCTAATGAAAACAAAGAAGATTGTTCCCAATGAGACCCTTGACAGATTGTTGTATCAACTAATATCAATTTGTAAAGAACTTGCATTTTTTTTATTTTTATCTTAGGCTCTGAATGCCGAGACAATCATGGAATTTGTAAATGTATTGTCTTTTTGTTACATCTCACGAAAATTACTCAAAACTCTCCATCTGTTTATAACTGCGAAAGCTTTTATGACATAAAACCTAATCCCGGTTTGGATCTTATTTCATATGGAACTGGAAAACTCTTTCTTACTGGACACTTCAAATTTTGTAAGGCTTCATTAGCTGAGATAGAAAGGTGTGTGTATTTAATTTCATTTTAAAAAAATAGTAATCGTTTGAAATGGGATATGATGGAAATGCAACTGCACACATTAAGAGAAAATGTAAGTAATTTTAATTGTAATAATTTTGATAAATAAACTTAAGACAGCGGTCAACACTCCGTTATAGCTAGTTATATAAAAATCAATATTTCATACGAGATTTTTGGTTGGTACACTTAATTTATTTTTGCTATTTAAAAATGTTATTTGCTATGAAATCAACTTCTTTCTAATATCAAAAAATGGAAAAAAGAATTTAGATCGTAAAATAAAGTTTTATTCTTAATATTAATTAGTCATTTTTCTGCGTAAACTTACATTTATTACTTTCCGGACTAAATATTTATTATCAAAATTTTTCTAATTTATGCTTTGTACAGTTGTGAATGAATCATGAAGATAATAATCTAAATGAAATTATTTTTGGCATCAGAGTAATAAAATGGCTGAAATTTTAATAATGTTTTTATTTTTCAAGCTTTTTTGTATTTCAGAAACTAGTTGAAACGATTATTTATTACTTCAGGCCAATTGAGTTAACTGTTTTAAAATTTTAAGTTTATATAACGAAAGTTAAAGATAATTGTTTACTTGATTTATACACCTGCAATAATAGTTGTACATGCTTGCTTCAGATTATTTTTGCTAAAAATAGGGTTTAACTTTTTGGATAATGACGTTTCATCATCCAGAGTATGTGTTTACTATTATATAAACTTATAATAGATTTAAGAATTTATTCATTGCTGTTTTTTCCATGTGGGACTATTTTGCTTTCTTGCATAATAATTTTCGAACCGGTAATCATCTACACAGAAGATATAACTTGTATGTTTCTTATAATTTCTATTTCGTAAAAATCGCTTGAAATTACATTATTTCCGCCATAGCATGATAAAAAACATAAAGTTAAAAATAAAACCAGATGTTTATTTTTAAATATATCATATACAAGATTTTGCAGGTTTAGTTAAAATTTTATCGCTATCCCGTGTCATACACATATTACAATATAAAAAGTTTTAATTATAGTTGTATTATCTCTTCTGGTACCTTATATTTAAGTTCGCGTCATCGGCTGACTACAACTTTTGAATGAACTAGCACTTAGATGTAAGTGACCCTGCGTATTGTGACAACATATTGTGTACGATTGATAATTAAAAATTAATAATTATTTATTTTTTTATCAAGAACCTTATTTAAACTATTTGATACCTTTAGTACTGGGTTTATAATAGACTGCAAAGAAGAATAAAAAAAGTTTTTTGTTTTTATATCTCTTTGTGATTTACAAAAATATTTATAATTATACTCTTTAATGCGTAAAATCAAACTAAAAAAGATAAGTTTTTGGTTTTAATTATTTTATATTTATGATTTAGTACTTTGATTATTGGGAATACTATGTAACAGTATTTTTCACTGTTAATTTCGTTCTACCAAAATGAAAGGTAGTTTAGAATTAAAATGTTAGTAACGAATTTTTATAATACATAATAAATAATGGAAATTTTTTCATAAATTAAAAAATTTAATGGTAGGTATTGTTTTCGCATTAAAAAAATCTGAAATTTCCAGAATTCATGTAGAAATAAAGAACTAAAAGTAATTCAATTTATTTACTAATCTGTCTGATATCCATCATATTTCATATTTGGAATTTTTCAATTTTCTTGATAATATATTAATGACACATTTCAAAGATTGCTTCAAAAAGTAATAATGGATCGGTGTTATTATTTATTGAAATCATCTTTTTTAGATGTGTGAAAAATTATAATTTTATTTCTTCGGTCAATTGCGTTTAGTCTTTATGTTTGCTGAAACAAGTTCGTCAAATAACAAACAAGCATATTTTTTCATCTAACGTCGATTATATTCCCATACAGACATCACTCAATATTTACCCTATATTTTTTTGTGGTCATTTAGAATCATCGATTAGACTGTTTTTGGGTGAGATAATGATGCAAAATTTTTTATATTATGGAAATTGCATCAAACTTCATGCGGAGAAATAAAAACTGGAAATTTAAACAATTGAGGAAGCATATATGTTAATGTTTTTAAAAATATTGTCCTTAATCTGATGAATTAATTAGATGGATTGAAGAAACTTTTCTTCAATTCTCTTAAAGCATAAAAGGTTTTATTTAAATATCTACAAATAATTTTGGTTGTCATTGGGAAATAACCCTGAACAAAAAACATTGTTCTTATGTCCGAAGTTTAAACATGAAAAACCACTTAAAACATTAATTATTTAAAAATTCAATTAATTTATCAATCTTTTTAAAAAATGAAACCTAATTTGATTATTCAAACAGTATGCCAATTTATCTGACCACTATATTTGTATTGATACATCGAAAATTTGAAAGTCTTAATATAAATTCTAAACATTTTTGATTGGCTGGGTTATGACTTATGTCTTGAGGGTATCTATATTTTCTACTTGTTATATCTAAATCTTGAAAAAGGTATATGCTGAAATAAAATTATTATTTCTTACACGATCAGGTTCATGTCTCATTTTATCGCTTAGGTTTTATATATCCTTTTTTCGCAATAAACCTTTGCTAACAACTATCATCGCAATGTTCTTGTTTATTTGTTAATTAATTCAAGTTTCCATTGTTAATATATTTTTCGCTATTAAAATTTTTTTTGACTTTTAAACCGTAGATCTCTTTAAGGCTATGTTCAAGATTTAATTTTGTTATTTGGAAGTTATATTGTTTTTATTCTTCAAAAATACTTTGGATTATGCTATCGGAAAAGTAATATTCTTTTTTGTCTTAATTTGTTAAAAATTTGAGTGTTATTAGTCTCCGTTTATCCAATATTTTAAATATTGTAAACCCTTTATGTATCTCAAAGCTCATATTTTTGTAATATTTTCAAATAAAAAAGAATCAGAAACGTTCTATAAAATATATTTTACAAGTTAACATAGATTTTATATAAAGAAAAACTTTTATTAACCCAAAACTCACTTTTAGAAAGAAAAACGGTGAATCTGATAAGTTTTAGATAAAAAATACTTCATTGTATTATTAAACTTTTTAGCCTATTTTTGATGTTAATAACAAACTTTTATCTTACTTTTTTAATTAATTACCGTAAAATTGATGCCAAAATTAGAATTCTTTATTATTTGATGATCTTGCAGTCATGAACCAAATCCCGATATCAATTTGGACGCCGAATAAAGGATATATAAATGATGTAGATTAACATATGTATTAGTGAATTAGTTTTAGAGTGGATTTGATGATGAAATCTCTGTTGAAAGTATAATGGATCGCTCTATTGAAATTAATGAACCTTTGGATTCCAGAACTCAAACCAGTTGCAGAAAGTCAAAAAAGCGAACATGGGATCAATTGAGTGGTGACGATCCATTTAATCTACCGTTTTTATCTGAAGCTGGAAATGTTAAATTTGATAACCTTCTTGTATCTTTTGAAAATTCGTTGAAAGATTCATCACCTAAAAATTATTATTTGGTATCTGTTGATGGGTTTCAGTACTTTGTGCAGAATTTACTATGTGGAAACATAACTGATAATGATTTCAATCTTTATATATTCGAGTTTCGGATTAGTGGGATTAGTAAAGAGGCAATTAAAAACATATTTATTGATTTAAAAAAAATCGGAAAATCTTATTCTGAGCTTACTGATATGATCGAAAAACTAAAAAATACTTTTGTTAATGGTTCTGCTAATATAAGTCTCTCAAAAAGTATCATTAACAAGTTTTGCCTTGCTGCCGAAAAAATTTTTTCTAATTATATATCATTAATACTAAATACAAATAGTTTGATTTTAGTGTCTGCATATAATAAGAATTTAGTTCAATATCCTGAAAATATAACGTTCATAGATATTTTTAAATATCGAGAAAAATTTCATGTTATAACGTTTTATTATTTTATTATTTTGTATTTTATTTTTTAGATTTTTACGAAATTTATTTGCTGATTATTTCAAGATATTGCCAGAATCTTCTTATGAATTTATCGTTATTATTGATTATCGAAGTTTAATTTCTGCAGGGCTTCTATATATTGAATGAACTATATAAAAGTTTGACCATTTATTGTTCCTCGTGCTATTCATTTATAATTTGGGAGTTATTTGAAGCTTCATTTGAACCATTTATAATGTATCTTTTATGGTCATTCAATATATATGTATATATATAGCTTTATTATTGACTGGATCGAGGGTAATGATAGTGTTCTTTGTAAATTAGCAGTTTCGCCTGTTACGTATGATTATGAAAATGGCATAAATTCGTCCATGGGTAATAATTAATTTTATTTTGATTTTTTTAGGATCAAATTTTTGGAAAAACGGTTACCAGCTGAACATAAATTTGGTTCCAGAGTTTATGGAACAATATTTCGTAAGGTGTTTTATTTTTGGAAAATTCCTCCGTTATATGCGACGAGCACGAAAAAAGGTATTTCAGTTGCTATCAAATTGTATTTTAAAGGAAATAGATTCTTTATTTAGTGAGATACGTGATTTAAAATTGTATAATAAAATATATAATGAACGAAAAGCATATAAACCAGTTTTGAAGAAAAATTTAGATTCATATATCCCTACAAAGACATTTAAAAAAGGCTGGAAATTTTCAAACGAAATTTTCGATTCATCAAAATCTTCGAATATTTTTTTAACTAGTAATATTCCACAGGACCTCTTTTCGCAGATAACCAAACTCAACAATTTATTCTCCCCTATAAATTTTGTGTATTAATTTTTAACCATATTTGTGAAATTTGAATAGGCTTAATAATTACGAATTGAAGTTGTTTTCTTTGTATTCAAACTTTTCGAAGCTTGAAGCTGTTTTACCTGTTATATGCGAAATGTTTTTCCTAAAAAACTGGAAATTTATAAGTGAGGCTGTTAACTTTTTTAACTCGGTTGCGTATTATTTCACTTACTAAAGGTTAAAAGATTAGAATGAAGCCAAAACATGGTTTTATCACAAGAAGTATACCAATTGAGTTATCCCGTGTTCTCTCAGATTTGTGCATTAATATGAAATTCTTTTGCGATGACGATTACAACCACAATGGTATCAACCTAATCAAAATTTTTTACTTTTAATATTGATTTATTTGTTTTAAATGTTCTCTAGATTCTCCAAATAGATTACTTCGAAAGATTTCAATTAGTGTTGAAGTTTAAAATATATAAAAAACGTTTCAATATTTTAAGACGCCATGGCTGCTACAGCCGATCTTCAAAAAAGATGTTATTAAAAAATACAACAAGGTTATTGTTTGTTGATTTTTTCATTTTTCTTTATAGATTTTTGGGTTGATTCTATATATTAACAGTATCATAAAATTGCTGATATTGAAAAAATACTCACTTTTTAAAAAAAGTAATTTTTCATTTCGGTTGTAGCAACTTGTAAGAGAAATATAACATTGGTTTGAAGCCTAACTATTTGATGATGTGATTTTCATTAATGATTTTTTTAATAAATAGAAACCTATTATACAATTTCTGGTTCAAGATTTTGCAAATCATCCAGAATGATGTGTTATTTCCAGCTGTTGAAAAATTTTTATCCACCATTAAGCTATCATCCAATCTTAATAAGTTGTTCAAGATACACGATGCATTTTTCGAAAGAGTTTTAAACCAGTTTTTCACTTTTTTTTTCTTAATTTTTGAAAAGAAGCATTATTCATATATTTATTGTCAAAACTGTGGAAGAAAGAACTTTCCATAGAATTTTGGTTTTTACGGAAAAAATTATAAATACAATCAATAAAAAGGGACACCCCCATATCAATGATCAAGAATACTCGAAGATGTTTAAAGATTTTTCGTCCTTAGTTAAAGATTTAGCCTTTGGTGAATACTTTTTTCTCTTTTTATTTGCTTAGAGCTTGATGAGCATAAGAAAAATCATGATATCATATATGGCTATGATTTTTGTAAACTTTTTTGTAATGTATAATATTTTATTAGTTTAGTTAATGTTTTGTTTCTTAAGTGTTAATTTTAGAAAATTTTATTATGAAAGAAATCTTTATCTTTGTATATATATTGCTAGTTACAAATAATTGTTTTAAAAATTGTTAGCAGATTTTGGACGGTGTGTAATAAAACCTGATTGTCAAACACGAATGCATTAATTCGAATACATGATTTAATAATAGAATACAGAATTTAAAATTATCTGTTTGAATCATTTTTTATCAGCATGCAATCTATGTAAGTTTAATTTTTAAAAATTTAACTGCATCAATTTAAATCTTTGTGTGACCATGATATGAAGAGGCGTTCCATTAGTGATTAATCATCGGACGGCTATACTCACTTTCGGATGTGCGATTTTTATTTTTTTTTCTTGAACTAACAAAAATAATAATTTAAAAATGTGAAATTAAATCGCATTACATTGATAATTATACATGCTTTGTTCATTTTAGCACCAGTTATTTTCGATTTTTAGCTTTACCTAACTGGCAGCTTGAAAAATCTCATTTTGCGATATTTAATTCATTAAAATATAAAATTTAATCAAACTATTTAATATAATGTTCATTTTAAAACTACCAAACAGTATTTTAAACAGGCTTAAAATATTTTCCTGCAAATATTTATTATATGTAATTGTCAATGCCCATAAATTTCTACTAGATATGTAATTTGATTTTATCGGTAATCAGATAAATCGTCATTTTTAGGCATTTTGAGTATCACAAAAAAAGAGATACCGAACTATGTTAGTTTTTGTATTTGAATAGCAAGGCTCAGTTGGTAAGGTACGATGGTCAAATAATCATAGTATAACCATAATGGTTATGATGACATGGATTCAGCAGAAAAGAAAACAGAAACATGGAAAGTTAATAACACTGCTAACTCAGTTCAAAATTCTGTTTGTAATGAACTTGAATATCAAGTTATCTAGGAGTTGTTGAAAAAGAGAACTGTCCTGTAAACCTTACAGAAATATTAATATATTATCAGGTAATAACCATGGTTAAAAAATCATTTCAATAATTCCACAATTTCATTTTGTAGACAAACCTAATAACAATCTAGTAACACGATTCAGAGAATTGTATTCATCAAAAATTTGTATTGAGCTGTGATAAATAATTAGAGATTGATTGATCCGATCTATTATTTTAATTGCTGATGAAAATTTGATGGTAGGTTCAAGAATCTTTGTACAACTCTATAAAATTAATTTTGAAAATAATATAATTCTGCCGTTGTGTCCTGTTTATTAAGAATCAAACCAATGAATGGATACGGTAAAATCTTTAAACTAATTTAAAAGAATCCCATAAGTAAATCAAAGAGAAATATTAGTATATTTCGAGGCTTCCAAAATTAAATCGTTTCGTAAAGCGTATAACAACACCACTGTTATTGAGTTTTGTTTTCATTTAGTCAAAGGAATAATATGCAAATTAAGTCAATTTTGTATAAAATTTAAGTATTATATTTATCAAAATGTATGGGATTATGTTCGTTGAATTTCTGCTTTTGAGTCTGTTCTAATTAAACGGAGACAGAGCATAACTGTTGTTTGTACTATATTTAAGTCCAGAATTCAACTGCAATATGCGAACATACATATATTCATGACCGGGACAAAGTGGACGTGATGATTATGGTCCATTTAGGCTAACCATTTATTAAAAGAATCAGTAGTAAGTGCTCAAGGCCAATCTTGAAATGTTCCCGTCGAGGTAATATTTTAGAAGGGAGAAATTATAGGATACAGTCTTAATTTCTATTTTACCATCCTATACTTCGGAAATTAGTGGATGGAATAAGAAGTGATACTTATTGAAAAAAGAAAAAATTCATTAAGGTAGAGCCGGTTTGTCCATCTTTAAGCCGATGATTTTGAAAAGTAAATCCAAAAATTAATTTAGCAGTTTTGATGTATGGGGGTTTAAATATTTTCGTATAATTTATCTCACTGCAACACTTTTCACATTTTTAGTAATGAAAAGAATATATTGCATTACTTATTAATAATATTACTCCTGATATCCTTCCATAAAATGTCTAATTAATTTCTTTTTATTAATTATATTTTCATTCATAACCCTTGAATGGTCAGTGAATCTGCAATTATCCTATTCATTCGGGATAATAGCAAAATATCGGTGTTAGTCCAACTACGCATGATCATATAATGTTGTCGAGTTACTAAAACGTAATGAATGAATGATTTCCCATTCACTAATATTTAAACGATTATTTTTAAGTTAGTAAGTTACGATATTGTTCTTTTATAGCTTATATTTCTTGATATTAACTATTCTGTACCGTCATAAGCTTGAACCGAAGAGGCATTGAAACTTTTCCAAAAATAGCAGTAAAAGTGTGATCCTGGTATGTGCTTCGACTTTTCAATATATTCAGTAATTCAAGCCATGACAATATTATATTTAATAAAATATTAATAATAACTATTATAAACTAACAAGCGAATAGTTCTCAAACGAAAATATATACTATGATTGGGTGCGAGATGGAAAATAAAATAGTCTTTGAGTTATTTCGGAGAATCATAATACCTTTTTGGCTTTATCATCCATGTACTTCTATCTGTGCAAGTTTGTATTCTTTGATATTGATAATGTCCGTTTTTT